>LGRX02002184.1:0-17123 GCA_001247695.2 Cymbomonas tetramitiformis
CATACGTCTTTGTGCGCTTTTTGCTTGGCCTCAAGGATCAAACGCATCGCCGAAATGGCCGCCTACCTTGAAACCTTACTGGTTTAAGTGTTGTGCATCACACTAGATCGCTGATGGAAAATTCAACAGTTTGCCGTGCACAAGAGGCATGCTGTGCAAGGAGACTCATGACTCCTTGGTTCGTCGCTGTCCCCGTCATGGAATGTGCCCAAATTGAGCGGCAGTCCGACAGAATACAACACTTGGGTGCCATGGATAGCGGTTTTGAATATGCATGCACCCAACTGAGGACACCTTATCCACTGGCATCAGAGTGCTGCAGAGAGACAGGATAGTGCAAATGAACCTGAAGGTGCATGATGGGCAAAACGCGAAGAACCAGTTTCGCCAGACCAATATCCCTCAGCAGCCACCGAAACCGCTGTGGAGAGAAGTATATCGTAGGCTGTGATCAGGACTGCTGCGCGTGAAACTTGGTCAAACGAATGCTATATGTCATCTCTGGGACATACACTGCGCAGAGAAGCCGTCGATCATTTTCGAAACGACTGATCGAACGTATATATAACTTCAGTGCATTGTTGATCGGCATGTGATGGATGTGCAGACTTGATGTCACGGAGAGTGCAACTTTCAATCGATGCTAGGTTGATTGTTCATTCCGATGGCACAGCGATAAAGAATAATAAATCATTTACAGATATTCTTTTTCTAAGATCTAATCTAGTCAGGTGTATAGATTATGACCGCTTTTTGACGATTTCAAGCATACATCTCGAACATGCACTCTCCACGCACGCACAACCCAGCTCTACGCGGATGCCATGCAATCGAAGTTCGAGGGTGGTATACGAAAGAGGCCCACAAGGTCAAAATTCACAAGCGGAGATCGAGCCACGCAATCCCATGACAGCCGCGCGTAATGCACCACGTAGATATACCCACTTTCAACGAAGGCCATTTGAGAGGGGGTGGTTGAATGCCGAATTATTTTAAAATCAAGAACTCGCTCCCATATGCGACCTTATTTGGAACTTAGATATTGGGAACACATGTTGGCCAGTCGATACGCATCGATAGACTCCCCGATGCTGACCCTTACAACATTTTCATAATTTCGATAAAAGATTGCTGAAAATATCTCCGAATTTTCAGTATCAAAATTTACCTCCGCTTATTTGTGACCCTGGGATTCCAGCGATGTGACGTGCAAATATCTCCACTGTTGGAAATTACGTCTTATTCTGTAGCCAAACCGCTTTCACTTCACAATCTGCGGCTGCGAACATCGTCCGAAGATTACTCATCTCCTCTTTAACCGATTTCGCGATCGCTTCATCCGCAGAGAGAGTGGATGCCGTCGTAGTGAATAAGTCGCTGGCAATTCATCAAATTGATTCATCAAGCATCAGAAATATGGTAGAAATATGGAAGAAATACGGTTCGGCAAACCATATATCTACCATATATATGGTTTTAATTGATGGAAACAGTGATATATATATATATATGTGTGTGTGTGTGAGACATTGATATATAAATATATATGTTACGTTATGAGCGCGCCGCGCGCATATGAGCGCCGATTTTTAGCATGAGCGCGCCTGGCGCGCTTGTGCCAGAAACAGTTTAGCACAAGCGCGCTAATCGGCGCGCTTGTGATGATCATGAGCGCGCCTGGCGCGCTCATGCCAAAGCGCGCTCGTAACATAAATATATATATCACGGCTACCGAACGTACGAAGCTGGACAACAGAGGTCCCGGAAGTCACAACATACTAAGATGAGATAATGGAATACCGTAGGTGTTTTATTATCGCACGAGCGAAGCGAACAAACGGACAGGCGAGATGCAAGTGGCACCACAGGGCGAGGGGTGACGCAGGAAGAGACAGTCACCCCCAGTTTATGGGGGGGGCCAAACGTCTGTCTCCCCGTGATTAATATACGGCAGGTATCTGGTTCGGTGTACCATATATTATATGTCTAATATATGGTATTTTTCGACGTACCGAACCATATACCGGATCTCAAATATATGGTGGCGAACCGAACCTTGGATATCGGGTCGCACCATATATATGGTCAACTATGGTCTCGACTCAGATTCGGATTGCACTGAATGTCCGACGGCTACTATCCAAATTAACAGTCCTTTCACAAGGACTAAGAGTCAACAATCAATATTGGGCATCGTTTGTGGCCAATGGGTCCCAAAGTGTGTTTCCACATCATATTTATGGGTCAAAGCAATATAAAAATATATTAGTACACGCCTCAAGTGAGAAAAGTGGGATTGAACAGGGTGTAAGGACTGAACCAGTCTCACAGGTATGTAAGCAAACACTTACAGGTAATATGATGCCATGATCATAGGATGTACAGACAGTACAGGGGTATTATCGGAATCGGATCTTTTTAATTACTCTTTTGGTCAAGTTGCCTAGCAGCCACAGAGGTGACTGCAATGTACGACAAATTTAAACTCAGCCCCGAGAGCTTGCACAGCTCTCTACTTAAGGTAACTCGTCCTTACCATGCCACTTCATGTGTTCAGTCATTTGCTGACTGCAACAACCAATCAGCTGGGATCTGTCATCAGTACTTAAATGTTTCTGACTGTCACCTCCCAAGTCTCTCATTTGAATACTCACATATCTGCTGATGTGACTGTATAACTGAGGTCCTCCTCGATTCCCTCCAGTTATGTTCGACTGATCGAATCCTATTATTCAAATGTCACATTTGAATCAGTCACTTCTGTTGGTCACCTTTGTCAATTCTGCCAGGCACCTCTGTCATTCGGTCATGCTGGTGATTGTCATCATTTCCGGTTGGTGACTATCATCGTTTCTGTCACTCGCCATTCTGACACGTCTGTCTCTCGTACTGACTCGTGATGTACCCTAGTACAAAGTGAGTATAGTGTTACTTTTTAATGCGAAGCTTTTGGGGTGTATTTCTGCGGTTTTCGATGAAAAAATCCCAGTCCTTTCACAAGGACTAAAGGGGGTTTTTGCCGGGGGGGAAGACTCAGCAACACGGGCAAGGGGGGATGTATCACTATGCTGGCTTCAACTGTGTGGCCTCAAAGAACAAGGGTATGGCATATAGGCAAGATATTATGTTGCGGCATGGGTTGCCGGTGCCCAAGTGCATGGTAGAGTGTGATGAACGGTGGGATGCAAAGAGGAAACGGGAAGGCGCGGAGCGGGTCACACGGGTTGGAAGGAAGAAGCGGAAGTGCAGGAAGGCAAATAAGGATAGGAGCAAGCGGGACGCACCGGAGACGGAGGGCGAAGTGGATCACGAGGGTGGGGTAGATCTCATGCTTATGCCATAATTGCATGAGATGAATAGTAGAATGTAACATATGTAAATAATGTATGTATATAGAGATGTATGATCCATGTAACACGTATGTAACTCGAAACTGTTGTTTTCTGTGAAATTTCGAAATATCGGGGCAGTTCATGGGGGTGAATTTCCAACATAGATTTTTTTCTTTTCAGGTAGACCTCATCTATATGAGTTGAAAAATGAATTCCACCCAACCGGAAAAAAGTGGTAAGGCCAATTTTCATCTATGAATTTATTTATCAGGGGGGGTCACGGGAAGCCCAATCTTGCCCACCCCCCTGTAAGGGGGGGCACAGTGGGCCTCCTATCTGTCACCCCTCAGCCTGAGATGTCACCAGTGTCCGTTGTCACAGTTATTGGTGTGCTATAAAACACTCACCTAAGTATTTTTATATCATCTTAGTATCCGAGAGCACCTGCCCCTGCGAGACTGTTCCGCTCCTCAGCGCCCGACATATATATATATCCTTATATATATATTTCTCACTTCTTGCCAGGTTATCGGCCACCACTTGTGGGTGTTCGTTGATTACTTTTGATCCTTGGAGGGCAAGCCGAAACTCCTCGAAACCGCCGCAACCGACGGCAGCTGTTTCGTCCTTACGACAGCAACTACATCTCGACCCCGGCCACCGTTGAAGATCGCGGCCGCGTCCAAAATTTTATCACCAAACCGTGGGCAATTCGGGCTACAGTTGTGCCCTGTTGTTTTTACGCATTTTCCAACATTCCCGATTACGTGCTTCCAGCTATGGTTTCAAACCGCCGAAGCCCTCGACCTGTGGTGGAGTCCATCCGCTCCGCGCGTGCCGCCGCGGCTGCATCTGGCACCCCTGCAGGTTCCGCACTCCCTGGCTCTGCGGCCCCTTCTCCTCAGAGGGGTTCCCGCACACCGGGACGAGATCCCGATCCGGTGGTGCGCATGTCCGCGCTGATCAGCAAGCCGACATTCATCTCGCTGGCTGCCACCTCCGCCGATTTTCATCGAGATGCCTCGGTCTGGGAGTCCACCCCAGTCCGAGCGTCACAGCAGTACGAGTACTCCGAGAGGATAAACTACGCCTTCACTTACGGTGAAGAACTCGTGAAGGTCCTCCGCTCCCATGGCTTCAAGCCGCAGAAGGGTTACACGTTCGACGGCCCTGACTCCGAGACCGACTTCGCCGTCCTTCTTGGTAATCTTCGCCACGTACTGTCCCCCATCTCCCACTACGAGTACGACAAGCTCTTCGACCTCGAGCACGAGTACCTCGAGTACCACTGGTCCCTGAACGAGCTCATCTTCATCATTCTCAAGGGCGTCCTCAACGGTACGGCTCTGGCTCTCTACCAAGAGTCCGCTCGAGTCCACCCACGCGATGGACGTTGCGCCTTACAGCGCCTACGCTACCACGTCGAGGCCTCCACGGACCCCGACACTTTCCGCTTCTGGACGAAGCTGCGGGACACGAAGATTGACGAGACCGCCGACCCCGCCCCGCAGCTCACGGTTCTCCGCGTCCTGGGTGACAAACATCACCGCCTTCATCCCGGCTATGACGACGCTGGGCGTGTACAAGATCTACAGCACGTCCTCAGCCGGTCAGCGGCGAGCTCCCCACACGTGTCCCCACTTTATCTGGTGGTGCTACGTGAGCTCGCCGCTGGCCACAGGTTTACGTTCTCCACCCTCGCCCTCCGCATTGCCACGGTGTGGCAGACCGAGGGGCACCTCTCCCGCCTAGCCACTCCTCCATCTTCAGGCGCTGGTGGTGGCAAGGCACGGGCGGACGGAGCCGGTGGTGCTACATTTAATTCCGTACGCACGCGCGGCACCATCGTCAAGCCCGTCGGAGATTGGAAGCCGGCCCAGAACCCCCGTGTCCCCCACTTGGTGTGGGAGGGGGTCGGCTACCCTTGCATCTCGTGCTTCCGCTTTTGGGGCGTCACCGATGGACATCTCGCCACAGAGTGGCTACTATCCGACAATCCTTCCCCAAGGACTAAATTGAAAACTAGTCCTTGGGGAAGGACTAGCGCCGTCGATTTTTTGGGGACGACCTAGCCAATGCCAGTGACCCGATGGCTCGGTTTGTGTCATCAATGTGACCTAAACTAAGTCCCTTAATGCCCCATTGGCCACGGGATGGCGCATGTTGTTGTCGGTGGACGCCCATGTGGCATGCACCCTACTATTTCCATGAAATCCATTCAAATCGCCAAGCTGATTTTAGTACCTGATTTTCATGATTTTTTTTGGGAGAGCTCTAGGTCCCAGATAGGTGCCGCAAGTGGTAATATTGCACAAGTATAGGCTATCCAATGATAGGCGGGCGTGGCGGTGAGTTGGGGTTATGCCATTGGTCGCTATATGGCTACTGCTTGGTGGTACTTGTCATATTTATATCAGCTGGAACTGCTTAAGTATGGGGCCACATTGCCCAAATTGCAGCTTTGCATGGCTCATATCATGTGGTCTATGGGACATATTACAAATAGTGAGCATAGTGATGCATAAATATGACTTCAAACTATACCTCGGTATTTTTTGGGGAATTTTCCAATCATTAGGGTGCGTGTTGTTGAATATTTTGCTCGAATTTTGGGTCGAAAAATGTCATAATTCACCATTTTCGTCTTAGTGGTGGTGTTTACCATGCGCTGAGAGCATAATATATCGTCATTATACGCCATTTACGGTTATGCACCTTTACATTGGGTCATAAATCTGATGTGTGGGTGGTGGTACATCACCCCCTATCCATCTAAAAGGCCATTAGGGGCCATGCCGCCACTAGTCCTTCCCCAAGGACTAGCCAAATGAATTAAATTTAGAGCATGGCATAGCCCTAAACCGCGGCTAGATTACGGGTACCCAAACTTTGAAATTCAAAATCCCACAAAGATAGGCACTTAGGTTGTGTCCCAAAGGATTTTTTGAAGCATGGTGTTGGGTCTAAGGACCATTAATCCGGCCGTAATGTGCATTTCCGCCCAGTCCTTGGGGAAGGACTAGTGGCCCGGATAGTAGCCGAGAGGGGGTGTGCCCCTACGCATGCACCGCGTCATTTGCACCTTCAAGGGCGCCACCCGATGCTCCGACGTCGGCTCCGAAGCGCCCTACGGTCGCTGCCTGGGCTCAGCCCGCCGGTGGTGTGCCTCCGGCCGCGGCCCCCGGTCCCCCGGCGAGCCGTGGTTCACCTTCACTGCAGCATGCGGCTGTGGATGGCGATGGCGACGATGGTCCGGCCGCATTCCCTTTCCGCCCTTTGCTCGATCGTGACGAGCCGGGGCCCATGCCCAACACCTCCGTGGACGACGGTGACGCCGATTGGCCGGCTCTCCGCTCTGTCCCGTGGATCCCACCGTTCCAGGGTGCATCGACATCCCGCTCGGCGGCAAAGCAAGATTAGTAACATCAGCACAGCTCGGCAAAGACCCTTCTCCATGCCTGCACGGTTCGTGATTGACCCTCGAGGGAACCGAGCTATTTAGATTCACCTAGCAGCAGACTTTTGGACATCTTGGGATGGCACATGCCGGATTGCTCGAGCCATTTTGGCTCCTAGACCCTGCAGTGCTCCTGCCTCCTTGCCTGGTGACACCTCAACCCCGCGGGGTGAGGTGGTGTCACGGGAAGCCCAATCTTGCCCACCCCACTGTAAGGGGGGGGCACAGTGGGCCTCCTATTTGTCACCCCTCAGCCTGAGATGTCACCAGTGTCCGTTGTCACAGTTATTGGTGTGCTATAAAACACTCACCTAAGTATTTTATATCATCTTAGTATCCGAGAGCACCTGCCCCTGCGAGACTGTTCCGCTCCTCAGTGCCCGACATATATATATATCCTTATATATATATTTCTCACTTCTTGTCAAGGGGTGCTGTTTTCAGCCCCCCCCCCTTTACGAAAATAGGAATATCTTGAGATTGGCCTTACCACTTTTTTCTAGTTGGGTGGAAATCACTTTTCAACTCGTGTAGATGAGACCTACCTGGGAAAAAAAAACTTCTATGCTTGAAATTCACCCCCATGAATTTCCCCGATATTTCGAAATTTGCAGCAGATTCTTGATGTTTGCATCATCGGTGAGCGCAGCATTGGGGTGATATATACTCTTGTCCCCAGGCTTATGGACGAAAATAAACATTTAGGGTTTGTAACTTTGTGGGGTCCATAAGCTTCTCCGAGCCTCTTCGATCAACTCGTGTAACGTCGATCCTCGCGTGTCGCAGGCCGCGCAGCGGCCGCGCTCGGAGAAACTCTGGGAACAAGAGTAGGGTGATATATGAACTCAAATGCCCTCTACCGTGAATTTCTGCCGAAACTAGGCTTGTTCACGGTCATTTTGCACTATGTGACGGCCCCTAGGTCGAAATACTCATTTAATGGCGAATTATTATGGTTAAATTGGAGCCTGCGGAATTTTAGAGGTTTCTGTGCCGGTAGATCGATCAGAGTTTCCTGAGCCGTTAGATCAAATCAGCAGCTGAGTTAGATCTAAGGCTTTACACACGACAGTATTTAGGAGTTCCGCCCGTGGGAATCCGCAGCTCTGTTTTTTTGCCTTCGCAAAAGAACTTCACAAGAAATTTTCCTCGTGGAGAAATTCTTAGTGCGGCACACTGCAAAATTTTACCCCACATTTTACTGTGGAAGTTACTGTGGAAGTCTAAACCCTTGAAGACTTACGACAATGAGTCAAGACGGTGAGCAAGGCGCGTCGGAGAACAATGCTGGCGCGGCTGAACAACCGGCGGCGAAGTCCGGGATGGAAGTCCTGTTGGAGCAACAGGGCGCAATGAATGAAGCTCATGATGAAGCAGATGGAGACTCTCGCAGCGAGAGTTGAAGTCGCGGAGGAGGCGGCAGCGAAAGCCGCTTCGCAGGATGGTGGTTCCGCTCAGAGCGGAGACGCGGAGTTGGAGGCATTAAAAAAGCTCCCGTATGTTCCACACGTTGAAGGGAATCCGTTCCCTGCGAGACCTGCAACACTGGAGACGGACATGCCGCAGATGTACGACTTGTACAACGACAAGACCTACGACGCCCTCTCCAAACGCACCAACTCGTCCATGCGTTACGAGCAGTTGGTGCTTGCCCCTGCGCTGTCGTACATGCACGATGCGATTGCGTTTTCCGAGGTGACCCTGGACTGGTGTCAAGATGAAAAGGACCCCCCAACGGTGGAGGAATTGAGTGAGCGCGTTTTCGCAGCGCACAACACGTTTAAGGGCGTTTTTTCGCTCCTGAGCAACCGTTACACCATGTTGCAGCTCAGAGCGAGCATGGAGTCTGATGCTACGTCGCACGGCGGAGCTGAGGCGTTGCGGGCGAAGTTGGCCTTCATCGAGGAGAAGGTGTACGCAGGCAGCGACGGGTTGGTGAGCGACTCAGTGCTCACGAAGTGGTTGAAGGAATTCGACACCACGAAGGCGAAGGCAGTGATGAACACGCACGCCAAGGCCAGCGCCAAAGTTTCGACTTTTCGTGACCGTCAAGCAGGCAAGGGCAAAGGCGCTGGAAAAGGTGAAGGTGGCCGCGGCAGCGGCAAGGGAGGTAAAGGGTCAGGGCTTGGGCGAGGCGCCCAAGCCCAGACCTAACTTTCCGATCACGGAAAGGTTGGACGCCTTCCGCCCCTCGGGGCGTTCAACGGAAAGAGCCCACCCTGCAGGAAAGGGTGCGGAGCAGAAGGGGGGCATGGCGCGCAGCTGGCGCGAACTCAGAGGTGATGCAGTGGATCAGCAAAGGGGCAAAGATGCGATGGGTCGACAAGGCGCCTCTGCCTTTCGATCACGGAGTGTCGTTGGGCGACGCCACCCCTCCGCAGCTGGAGTGGATGGCCGCAGAGACCGAGCGGTGTCTCAGAACGGGCGCATGGGTGCGAGCGAGGAGGCGACGACACGTATCCCGAGTGTTCCTGGTGCCGAAGCCGGGGACGAACAAGTGGCGTCTAGTGATGGACTTCCGCTGGTTGAACGCTCACTGCGTGAAATCTCGCTGCAAGATGGAGACTTTGAAGAAGCTGCGTCGGCTCGCCAAGCCGAACGACTGGTGTTTCAGCTTCGACCTCCAGGACGGTTACCACGTCGTGGGGATCGACCCCGCCTTCCAGGAGTACATGCAGTTCGACGTGCGGGGGGAGTTATTCCAGTGCGGCGCCCTTCCCTTTGGCTGGAACGACTCGCCACGAATCTTCGTCAAGGTCATGAAGGTGCTCGTGGAGTGCCTTCGCTCTCCGAGATCCGCGGAGGATCGGCGGGAGGTGCGGAAGCTGCAAAGTGGAAGCAAGGTGCGACGACGTTGGGCAGTTCGAAGACGAGCTGGAGGATGCGGCCGCGAGGAGCATCAGCAGGGGGCGCGGGTGCTCCCTTACATGGACGACTTCCTGTTGCTGCTAAGCAGCAGGATCGAGGCGCTCAGGGCGCGCGAGCTGACATCTCGGGTCTTGGTGAGACTCGGATTGTCGCGCAACGAGAAGAAGGGGCAATGGGAGCCGACGCAGCTGGTGGAGCACCTCGGGCTCGAGGTGGACCTCAAGGCGGGACAGTTCCGCGTGACACCGGCGAGGCTGCAGAAGATTCACCTGCAGTCCAAGGCGCTTCTCAGCGAGGCGTCGCGACAGCGGAGGTGGCTCCCAGCTCGGAAGCTGGCAGCGTTCACGGGGCTCTGCCAGTCTGTGTATCTGGCAGTCCCTCCGGCGAGATTGTATCTCAGGGAGCTCCACTTCGTGCTCTCCACGAGGCGGGGATGGGGCGCGAAGGTGAAGCTCACACGGCAGGCGTGGAGCGACATCGAGTGGTGGCTCAGGCTGCCGGCTCAGAGCCGGTGGAACGGTCGCAAGATCTGGCGCAGCCCCACGAGAGCGAAGGTGCACACCGACGCGTCTCTGTTCGCATGGGGCGGGGTGCTGAACCTCAAGCACGCGGCAAGAGGATTCTGGTCCGACGAGCTACGGCATCTACACATCACGCACCTGGAGTTGGAGGCCGTGTACAAAACGGTGCAATCCTTCCTGAGAGAGCTCACCGGCAAGGTGGTGCGCCTCTACTGCGACAACCAGGCGGTGGTGGCCATGCTCTCGCACTTCACGTCGCGCAACCCGGAGCTGATGCGGCGGATGCGGCGCCTGTGGATCCTGCTGGACTTAAACGACATCGAGCTCCAGGCGAGGTACATCAGAAGCGAGGCAAACGAGTGGGCCGACCGCTTGTCTCGGGACCGGGACCTGGACGACTGGCGGCTGAACCGCAGGTGGTTTCAGTGGGCGGAGCGGGAATGGCACCAGCACACCGTGGACCGCTTCGCCTCGGAGCTCTCCGCCCAGCTGCCGCGCTACTACGCACAGTGGCACGACCCGGGGTGCGAGGGCGTGGACTCTTTGGCCTTTTCCTGGCTAGGAGAGGTCAATTGGGTCAACCCCCCGTGGTCCCTCCTCGACGAGGTGGCGCACAAGCTGCGGGAGGAGAAGTGCGCCGCCACGGTGGTGGCGCCCTACTGGCCGGGGCAGATGTGGTTCCAGCAGCTGGAGGCCATGGCCGACGAGGTGGTGATCTTGCCCCGGGGCAGGGACCTCTTTACTCCCAGCCGGCTAGGAGGGTCCGAGCTGCTCGGGGCCTCAGGTTGGGACGGCATCATGTTCCGCATCTCCGCCTCCCGGTGAGCCATTACCTGCAGGATGGGAGGCGGGCAGCCGGGCAGGCGCCACAGGCGGGGCTGGCGAGTGGCCTCAAGGTGAAGGTGTACTGGCCCCAGGATGATGCCTGGTACACCGGTACCGTGGGTGACACGGGGTCGGACGGCCTAACCCACATTGCCTACGAGGATGGTGACAAGGAGGACCTGGACATGAGCAAAGAAAGGTATGAGGTGCTCTCAGCAGCGGTGCAGGAGGTGACTAGCTGGGATGCGGCGCTTCAGGAGCGCTGGAGAGGAGAGTTGGGGGACAGCTCTCTCACTGAGCTGGCAGTGCAGATGCAGGGGGCAGCATTGGGCGGCAAGACGGTGGGCAACTACCGGCCGAAGGCTCGGGCCTTCATGGCGTTCTGTGAGGCGGAGGGCAGACAGTGGCTTCCGGCAACGGGGGCCACGGTGAGGCTGTACATTGCTCACATGCTGGACAAGGGCACGGTGCAGGCGTCCAACATGCAGCCCTACCTATCCGCCATCAACAACTACCACGAGGACATGGGGTTCCCCGGGCCTGCCAGGGGCCGGGCGATCTCCAGAGCGGTGAAGGGCATGGCCCGCCTCCAGGTGCAGGCGGCTGAAGCCGCGGGTGAGGAGCAGACGGTGCGGACCTGGCTGCCTGCCAGGCATGTCTCGGCAGTGCACGCGCACGGGCTGGGGCTGGAGCCGGTGGGCCGGGCAGCTACGGAGCTGCTCAGGGCGTGCACCTACGTGGTGTTTGCCTTCGTCACCTTCGGCCGGCCGGAGACGGGCGTCTCCATGCGCAGGGAGCACATCAGCATCACAGGTGAGGACATCTCCGTGGTTCTCCACAAGGAGAAAGGCAGGGGGCACGTGCGCCTCAGGAGGAGGCTCACCATCCCCGCGGCGGGGGTGGCGGGGCTTGTGCGGCTCCTGCGGCACTGGCAACAGGTGCGAGATGCTTGTTGGGGGCATCGCCCGGTGACGGGCTCGGAGGTGCAGGGCAGCTACTGGAGGCTGCCGTGGGAGCGGGGAAAGCTCCAGTCGGCGCAAGCTAATGGCTGGGTGCAGTTGGCATTGGGGAAGCTTGGGTGTGTCCCTCCGGAAGGGGGACACTTCTCTGGCCACAGCACCCGCAAGGGGGCTTGTACCTGTGCCAGGGCTGTGGGCGCGGCGCTTGAGAAGTGCTGCTTCCTGGGCGGCTGGTCTCAGCTGTCCTCTGCCATCCACTCCTACATTGACCCGGCAGCTGTTCCCGACGAGCACATGGAGAAGTACTTCGGGTGGACCACTCCGAGATGGCGACAGCAGCAGCAGCGGCAGCCTGGCACGGAGCAGTGTGCCTAATGATCTCTGTTACATGGCAATGAGATGTGAAGAGCAAAAGAAATGGTTAAATTGGAGCCTGCGGAATTTTAGAGGTTTCTGTGCCGGTAGATCGATCAGAGTTTCCTGAGCCGTTAGATCAAATCAGCAGCTGAGTTAGATCTAAGGCTTTACACACGACAGTATTTAGGAGTTCCGCCCGTGGGAATCCGCAGCTCTGTTCTTTTGCCTTCCCTACCCACCCAACCCAAAAGACTCTAAACATTTTGCCTTAGAAGCTGTGCATCAGCCTAAAAAGCATGTGAAGCTGTGAATCAGCCTAGAAAAGACATTCCAAAAAGAGATTTTCTCTCACACACTTAAAAGCATGTAAGAAGAAAGCTATTTTTAATGAAATGCTATGCAGTGTGCCTGTTGGCAATGAGATGTGAAGAGCAAAAGAAACATTAAATAGGGTAAATCAGACCAAAACTGACTGTACCCACCCTTAAGTAAGTAAGGTAAGGTAATTTGGCCCGGTTCCAAATCATAAGGAGCAGAGGAAAGAGCAGACGAGAGGCTCACCTGCATGCACTATCCGACTGCAATCGTAAACGATACTGTCTTCGCGTCGCGGACAGAGCGAACGTGACGGACATACAGTACAGTTTTGAAGTGGGCATAGTGCTCCCAGAACACTAAGGTTTGCTTGACTGAGCTGCACTCGTGCAGGTCGAGCGCAGGTGTGGGGAGTTACTCGCAGCTCGCACGCTCCCTACCTTTGGAGGGGCACTTCGGTTGGCGCGAGGGCAACGGGCGAGTCCCTGCCACGCGGATCGGAAGCAGCAGTAGGTCAAAAGGGCAGGTGCGACCGAAGAGAGGGGCACCTGGAAGGAGATGGGGGCACCTGGAAGGAGATAGGGGCACCTGGAAGGAGATAAGGGGCACCTGGAAGGAGATTAAGGGCACCTGGAAGGAGATGAGGGCACCTGTAAGGAGATAGGGGCACCTGGAAGGTGGAAGGGGCACCTGGAAGGAGATTAGGGGCACCTAGAAGGAGAGGGGCGCTTGCCAGAGATGATAACTCAAGCAGCTGGTGCACGCGCAAGTGCTCATCATCCTCGGTAGGGCTGACATCATCTATGACGTAGGGCAGTAGGTACGCCGTCCTGAAAGGCAATCGACGTTGTGGGTGTCCTTTTGGACAGGTTCGCGATGCTCCCCGCGAGGCAGCCGCTTGCAACTGCGCAGCGCCCGCTTCGGGACGCCAGTCGATGGTCGCTTACTAGGCCGGCACGTCACGCACTTTCTTCCCCAGGCACGCGCCCACGCCCACGCTCCGCGCGGACTGTCGTGGGGGCTCCGCGCTCGGGGTTCCTCTTGGGTTCGCGGGCCTCCTCGTCCAGGGTGGACCTGGCGATCCTGCCCGCACCTGAGGTACTGGAGGTCGCAAAATAGTTGGCCACCATCTGATGTTCCTAGCTAGGTGGAGAGGGGAAGTGGGGGATACACCTGGTAGTGCGCTTTGATGAAGTCGCAGGGGCTGGGGGGAGAGCACGGGCGAGAGGACACCCGATTATGGGCTCCTGTGAAATGGTAGACAGGGAAACGAGGGGAAGGAGGAGACTCAGGAGCACCGCCATGCTCGCATCCGTTCCATATGTTTGAGGAGACCGTATGACGGGTCTACCCCACTCCCGCAGCAGGGATACTCTGGGAGGTAGAGTTGGGGCGTCGGCGTCTAGGAATCGGCACATGTCATAAGGGTGGAGAGCGAGGACGCGGTTGCAGGAGGCGAAACTGCGCTCACATTCGAGAGGGGAGCTGCCAGAAGAAGGCTGCCTGGGGCGAAGGCGGCTCGACGTGGGCTGCGGGGCGCGGGATGCCGTGCCAGTGGAGGCTTACGCCGTGCCAACGGGGGGCCCTCGGTACAGCGCGCAAGGATCGGCACGGCGGCTCTCGGGGCAGAGGCAAGCGGCAGGAAGGCGAGGAGCGACCAGCTGGACGCCGTAGACGATGTGATGTCCGAGATCGCTGCGGGGGGCAGGCGCGGGCAGCTCATCGCGCCGCCCGGTTGGGGAAAGACTTTCGTGTCGGTGCTGGTGTTCGATGAGCTCATCAGGCGCCAGCTGGCGGCGGTGCCGAGCGCTGCGGTGACGGCACTGGTGCTGTTGCCGTACCAGGTATACCTCGTGCATGGGCGGCCGCATCAGTGCTCCAGCCACAGCAGCACCTCTCCGAGTACCGATAGAACGTGGGATACTGTTGCTAATAGAACATACAGAAAGGGGGCTTGGGGGGCGGGGGAGGGGGGTTAATGGCAGCACCTTCTGCGGCAAGCGCAGGTGGCATGGAGGACACACTCGGTGTGGAGTGAAGACCTGGAGCTGGTGGAGGTTTCCGGTGACCCGGCATGCTTCAATAGCGCGCCGGACATCGAGAGCTTTCTGCAGAAGCCCTCCACCGGGCCCTCCCTCAAGGCACCGCCCCACCCTTGCTGCGTTCTTCCCGCACTCTCGCCGTGCCCAGGGGGCAGTGTGGGCAGTGCGCCGTACGAATATGGTTGCGGGAACGGACAGTACGAACTGGGGCTACGGGGGTTCGCTGATGGGGCATGGGCAGCTTGCCACGCAGGTGGTGTTGTGCATGTATCAGTCCAGCAAGAAGGTGACGGAGGCGATTGCGCGGCTGCAGGCTGGGGGCGAGGTGCGCAGTGGGCAGCGCGCCTTCTTCGAAGCTGCAGTTCGATGGCCACGTGGCACATCGCGATTCAAGCGATTTGCTTGCGAAACATGAATTAGCAGGACTTGTCGATCCTGGGGGGCCACGTTTTGCCGTGAAGCGTGTGCCACGTGTGCTCCCTGAGTGCGCCGACGGGTGGCTTGCCCCGGTGACGCGCACAGGACTTCCAATTCGACTTGATGGTACTGGACGAGGCGCACCACACAACGCAAGAAGGGGGACTCTTCAATGACCCTTTGTACGACAAACACATGCCCGCGGAGTTCCGCCTCTCGATGACCGCCACTCCGCGAAATATCAGGTGTGCTGCCACAAGTGGGGAGAAGGAAGAGAGGATGGGAGGGTTTGGGAAGGGGAGGGTGCGGAACATGGAGGTGCGACACGGAGCGCCGATGCCGCGCACGGTGGCAAGTTGCGGGATAGAGTGGTCTGGAATCTGCAGGATGGGGACGTGGCGGTGAGGCGTGGCGGCAGTAGCATTGCCATGTAGGGTCGGGCTGAGGGGGTCTCGGAGTGTTTCGGGGATCCATCGACGCATCAGCGCAGAGGTGCTTTAGAGATGTTTCGTTCGAAACACGATTTTGGAGTCCCCCTAGGGTCGACCTCGACTATTTGACTGTGCTGCCATCTATCTGTGGACACATCTGTGTGGCGGAGGCCGGTCGGTGTGCGCAGGGATGCGGAGCGAGCTGGGCAGTCCGATTTTGAGCTGTATGGCGAGGTGCTGCACCGGGTGACACCGCTGGAGGCGGTGGAGCACGGGGCGTGCAAGCCCGTGCACATGGCGGTCGCGGTGGCACCAAGGCAGCTGCTTGCCACGCCTGAGCAATGCCATGACGTTAGGATCGCCGCCGTGCACGAGGCCCTGAAGGAGAAGAGCATCCGCCATGCCCTTGTGTTCGTCAGCACCAACGAGGAGGCCAGGGTGTTGATGGAGCGCGTGGAGCTCGAGAAGCGGCGCCGCAGCGGGTTCGGCCATGAGTACTGCGTGGAACGCATGGAGCAGAGCATGGAGCTGCATCAGAGGAAGGAGATGCTGGAGCGCTTCCAGCGGCGAGAGCGCGCAGTGCTGGTGAACGTGCGGATGCTGAGCGAGGGAGTGGATCTGCCCTGCGTGGAGTGCTGTGTGCTGCTGAGCGGGTGCACCAGCGCGGTCCACATCAACCAGGTGGCGGGGCGGGCAATGCGCCTCGCAGGAGATCTGCCCTACGCATTGCTGGTGGTACTGCTGGAGATCATTCCTGGATCCCGCGAGTCCGCCGCGATGGTGGCGGATGCGGCCTCCGCTCTTCCAGTGGGGCCCTGAGCTGTCACCCTCTCCCCCCCTGACCCTCGCCCGCCTGCTGCTTGCCGGTGCGATGCCATCGCGTGAAATAAAACTCCCAGCCGCGTAGCTACAGTAGTGGCCGGCCTTGCCTGGCTGGAGCGCGCAATCATGGGCGCGGGCGGCCTGGCGACCGTCTGCGCGCCTTTGATTTTGTGAATTACTTGCGCAGCAGGCCCAGGAGCGAGGGAACACATATGCCTCGCTGGTGTGACCATAGAAAAGACTCTATTCGTTGTCATTATTACTATTTCACAGGTGGCGGTCAAGGGACCCTTTCGAGGACAGGTGGGTGTTGCTGGTTGGGTGTTACTGGCTGGGTCTCGTTGCTGACACTGCCCCCCTTGTATCCCGCTGCGCCCTCTTCTCTGCCGCAGGGTGCTGACGTGTCCGTGCAGCAGAAGATTGTGGATGCAATCGACCTCCAACTGAACGCCGACGGGCTGGACAAGATCAGGGCAGTGAAAAACGCGCTGCAGGAGGCGGAGGCGTTTCCTGTCGCTGCCACCTGGGATTCATCGGACGGTGCGGGTTGCCTGGCCCATCTGCCATCCAGCACGCTCACTGAAACTCACCCTGATGGCGTGGCGCCGCAAAGCTCGAAGCAGCAGCTCTTGAGCGGCGACTGGCGAAGTGTCTCGAGGCAGTGGCAGCGGCTCTTGAGCGGCGACTGGCGAAGTGTCTCGAGGCAGTGGCAGCGGCTCTTGAGCGGCGACTGGCGAAGTGTCTCGAGGCAGTGGCAGCAGCTCTTGAGCGGCGACT
>LGRX02002185.1:0-41099 GCA_001247695.2 Cymbomonas tetramitiformis
GCGTACCTGATCCCCTCATCGATGGCTTGATGAGCGTACCTGATCCCCTCATCGATGGTTTCATTTAACCTTTGTCCTGGCTCGACGCACTCCTGCATTTGTCTTCACCTCCGCATCAATGGCTAAGTGTGGGCTCGCATTCATCTTCAACCCTGCATCCACGGCTAACTGTGCTACCGCATGTGTTTTCAACCCCTGCATCAACGGCTAACTGTGCTACCGCATGTGTCTTCAACCCCTGCATCAACGGCTAACTGTGCTACCGCATTTGTCTTCAACCCATCAACGGCTAAATGTGCTCCGCATTTGTCTTCCAACCCCTGCATCCAACGGCTAACTGTGCTACCGCGTTTGTCTTCCGCCTACCATCAGCATTGCTGTGTGCTACCGCTTGTTTGTCTTCAACCCCCTGCATCAACGGCTAACTGTGCTACGTATTGTGTGCTTCAACCCCTGCATCAGCGGCTAACTGTGCTACCGCATTTGTCTTCAGCCCCTGCATCTTCGGCTAACTGTGCTACCGCATTTGTCTTCAACCCCTGCATCAACGTGCTGTGCTACCGCATGTGTCTTCAACCCCTGCATCAATGGCTAACTGTGCTACCGCATTTGTCTTCAACCTTACCATCTTGCGGCTAACTGTGCTCCCGCATTTGTCTTCAACCCCTGCATCCAACGGCTAACTGTGCTGCCGCATGTTGTCTTCCAACCCCCTGCATCCAACGGCCCCAACTGTTATACCCGCATTTGTCTTAAACCCCTGCATCAACGGCTAACTGTGCTACCGCATGTTGTCTCAATACTGCATCAACGGCTAACTGTGCTACCGCATGTGTCTTCAACCCACCATCAACGGCTAACTGTGCTCCATGTCTTCTTCAACCCCTGCATCAACGGCTAACTGTGCTCCCGCATGTGTCTTCAACCCCTGCATCAACGGCTAACTGTGCTCCCGCATTTGTCTTCAACCCCTGCATCAACGGCTAACTGTGCACCACTCCCTGTCAATTTCCTTTCATCGGAATCATAAGGATCAGCTGCTCAGCGACGGCGCGTGCTGCAATTCCTTACATTTGATCGTCGTCTTTCCGGCGGTTTCCCGCATTCCACCTGTTGCCATCTTGCTGTCCGCCGCTCGCATGATCCCTCCTCCAGGGACCTGGCGCAAGGATCTCGCACTCTGAAGAGCACAATCGCGCATGAGGGCACGATTGACCACGTGGCCCCGCCCTTCGATAATGGTTCTGGAAGTGTGCTGTGCTGCTGTCTTCAGGTTCTTCCAATCGGGGTCGCGCTGTCCACCCTGCACAAGCCTGACGAGGAGGCGGTCGCCGCTGTCTCGGACTGCATTGCGGTGACCCGCAGGTAGTTGCTTGCCGTAGGTATTCCTTTTGTGGGTGCTGAGAAAAAGTAGCCATAAAATTCATTTGCCTTCGGGGTGCTCGCAGCCCCTGTGGATAGGGATGTTGGCATCTGCATCGATGGCATGTGGATATGGTTTTTGGCATCTGCATCGATGGCATGTGGACAGGGTTGTTGGCATCTGCTTCGATGGCATGTGGATATGGTTTTTGGCATCTGCATCGATGGCAGGGTTGTTGGCATCGGCATCGATGGCATGTGGACAGGGTTGTTGGCATCTGCATCGATAACATGTGGACGGGGTTGTTGGCATCTGCATCGATGGCATGTGGACAGGGTTGTTGGCATCTGCATCGATGGCATGTGGACAGGGTTGTTGGCGTCTCCATCGATGGCATGTGGATAGGGTTGTTGGCATCTGCATCGATGGCATGCGGATAGGGTTGTTGGCATCTGCATCGATGGCATGTGGACAGGGTTGTGGCATCTGCATCGATGCCATACTCCACTTCTGCGGCAATGATGGTGGCGTCGAGCTAGGTCTCCACAAGCCAACGGGGTAGGTCTTTCTGGACTAAACTGTTGATCGGGAGTTTGATTTCAGGTCGGATACTTTGCAAACATACGGCCGTGGCTTGGTGCAGGCGTTCAGGAGCACATCATTAACGGTGAATTTCTTTTCGCTAGCATTGCCCATGCCCACGATCCCCTTTGGACGGCAAACTAAGTCTCGGTTTATATATGCAGCGTCCGAAGGGTGAGCGAGTGGTGAGACTCTGCGATTATATATGCAGCGCCTGAAGGGTCGAACAAGTGCTGAGACTCTGTTTATATGTCTTGCGGTGCCTGAAGGGTCGAACGAGTGCTGAGACTCGGTTTATACATGCAGTGTCTGAAGGGTGGAATGAGTGGTGAGATTTGCAGGGTCTAAAGGGTTGTACAAGTGGTGAGACTAGGTGTGTACGTCGGTGCCTGAAGGGTCAAATAAGTGATGCGACAAACAAGTGATAACTTCACTATTGGCTGCCACATGCCCCTCACAGACGAGCCCACAACGCTGGGTGGCGGCGTGCTGAGAGGGGTATTGTGGCGGAGGGGGAGCTCTTCCGAGGGCAGGTGACTCCATGCCGTGTGCGATGCAGAACACCGCGAAGGTGCTCCGGATGCCTTCGGCTCCACAGCCGGCGGCGCGTGATCCTGTCACCGCCTGATATCTGCCCTCCTCCTTCCCATCGTTGATGATGATGGCTCACAAGTACTCTGGCAACATCCAGCAGGGCTTGTTGGCCAACGCCAACACTGGGGGGGAGAATGTGCACCGTGGGATCGTGCTCGGAGCTTTACTCGGCGCAGCAGAGGGATACCGTGCCATTCCTGCCAAGTGGATCACTGGCCTGAAGGTGTGAATGCCCGTGGATTCTGTTGCTTGAGGGCCGCTAACATTTCCCACACTTTACTTACTGCTCCGCATCCATGCTGGAGGTATGAGGTCATGACGGGGTACGTTCATGTCCGGACTAGCATCAGTCACACGGAATCAGCGGGGGTAGTGCTGGCGGGCGGATGGGATTTACTGTCGCGGCGGTCTCCGAGTTCCGTTTTCAAAAGTTCCCAAGCATATAGCCGGAGATAGCATATCAAATGGAAATATGCACGCTGCCCCCCTATTTCACTTCCTCAAAGTAGTGACAGCCCACGCTTAGGCCTAACGTACCCGAGGAGGCAGTCCCTAGAAATTCCATGGACAGCCCAAGCTTATCAATAATAAACCTGAGGAAGTGGCCCAGAGGAATCCTCATTATTCGATCTTATCAACTGCATGCACTGATGAATGAATGGGCAACGTGGAAAACACTCATCCTGGGAGACACGTGCAAAAACAGCTGACCATCAGTGGGTGTACACGTAACCGTTTTTGTTGACTGACACTGATTGGTTGTTATTGCACGACAGAACCACAAGAATATACATGTGGAAGTAGAGAAGTTCGTGAGCTTGTTGCGCCGCCGTTGACTCGCATCAAGGCTGTAGCTGACTGCTGCCATGGAATGCGGGTCAAGCCCATGGCAAGGCCCGGAAGATGGATGACTGGAATATCATACTTTGAGCTCCACTGCACGTGCATGCAACTCACATGAAGGAATGTGTCCCAAACAGATCGATTGACATGGTTGATCAGGACATATTTTGGAGCAATTGTTGTGTTGTGTAAGCAGGGGCGTCCATCTTTAATATGAAATTACCTCTAGAGTTATCCAACTGACTGCTGTTATAGGAGAGTGGGATGTATCTAATAGAATAACTGTAGTTGGATATGCAAATCGAAACTTAATGTTGCTTAATTGGCAGTAGTATGTGCAGCGTGCCAATTGTACTAAGGTGCCTTCCGAAAAACAACCTTCTCATTTTCTTGTGCGCATGGTCTTACTAAGCTTTTCTGTCGTAGAATGTGTGGATCATGAAGTAATCCATGCTCGGTGGATACCTGAAGGGATATATTGTTACTATACCCGAGTATGTTGTTTCAAAGTTTAGCAGGAAGCAGATGTGTATTTTAACAATAAAGTATGGTTAGTATCAGTCACGATTCCTGCTGACTTCATCCTTTTATGAAATGTGTGACACTGGGTATCCCTTATAATCGTGTTATGTTATAGTGTACATACCATGTGGAAGCCACTGTGCCTGGCATTTGAATTCCTGCGATGGCGCATACATACGTTTGACAACACTGTAGCATGTTCCCATTCCATGGATACGCAAATGGAACATTATGCATCATCGATATGTATATATGAAGGGGTGTTAAAAGACTGTGTGTATTAATGGTTCGTTGGAGGGCTGCTGATATGTATGTACTTTGGAGCATTAACATACAGAGATATAGCATGTAGGTGGGTGCGCTCGACGCTCGGCACTCGGAACCCATCACCACCAACGACATCACGCTCTGTGCTCACAATCCATCACGAATAATACAGTAATCCCTCCCTCCCGAACTATTTGTGTGTGTTTTCCCCCCATTTTCTGGAGGGAGGAATATATGCACCTTCGGTGCGAACATGGTGCACCCACTATATAGCGGGTCCCGGAAAACAACGGGACGTATACATCATGCGTGAAGGGGATTCGGGGCATCTCATGCGTACGAAGCATGTTTACATGCAGTTTGTGTATGTGAGGTATCCTTACAATGCGTATAATACATCATACTATTACTATGCATCGCGTATGCGATGGTCATGTATAATGTCTCTAGGCCTTATAAGTAATGCGTTTCAGATGTGCTTCACTTTCGAGCCGACGTTCTGGAATATGCAGGTTTGGAATTCGACGTCCTTTAAATTTCATAACTCCTTGAGTTGGTGGTCCTGTTCATCACACAATTGCGCCAATTACAATTCCCCAACTCCTTAAGTTGGTGATGGTCCTGTTCATCAAACAATTGACAATCGCAATTGTCAATTGCAATTCCCCAACTCCTCGAGTTGGTGGTCCGCCTGTCCATCACACAATTGTCAAGTCCCCGACTCCCGTCGACCTGCTACCCCGGCCCATCGCGTCGCGTCGCCCCCCAATTCGTCCTAAAAGGTTGCATATATACTACCATGCCATGGCGTCTACATTTTCTGATCTAACCGCTTTTATGCAACGGACATTGAACGCCGGAAGCGCGAGACCGGTTTCCACCGACAACGGAGGTAAAGGTCGAGGCAAGGGACGTGGGGGGAGATCAACTGACCCCTACAGTCAAGCTGCAGTTGCTGAAGCAGGTGCAGGGAAAGGTCGTGCACGTGGTGGCAAAGCTGGGAGCAGCAGAGGCAATGGGAGAGGTGCCGCCATGCGCGCTAATGCTGCCGCTGGCACGAAGCGTGTATACCCACCGTCCCTTCCTTCCTCCCCTGTCCAAGACAGTGTGAAGACTCGCACAACTGGGCAGGCGGAAGCAGGTGATCCTAAAGGTACACGAGGTTCCCCCCCTACGACAGCGTCTCCCACATATTCCCCTCCTCAACGGAAGGCCAGGACACGTTCTGTCAACAATGGCCGCTGCCTATTTCAATATTCGCCCGAGAAGAGTGAGTCGGACTCATGTGACGACATGCCTTTACTTCAGCGAGCAGCAAGGCCCGTAACTGCTCCAGCAGTTTCTGTGAAGTCGGACTCATCAGACGAGGACGACATGCCGTTGGCGCAACGTGCTGTAGCCCGGCCATTCCTCCCGGCAGACTACACCTTCGAAATGATAACTGCTGTTCCAAAAACCTTTGCTGTCACCGCTGCAGGTGAAAACAGCCCCGCCGCCGAGTGCTGGTTTACAGTTCCACTGGCACGTGGGAAGGTTTCACTTCCCATGCACTATGTCGAGGTCTTGGGCGTATATTTGGAGAAACGTCTGGTACACTGGCAGTTCTGGATTCCACGCGCTGCGAACCTTACGCCGGCCTCCAAGCGCAAGCTGCGCACTTTCAAGAGCACGGACTTGCTGTTTAAGGCAGACGCTTTTAGGCGCGGAGGAGTTCGGCACAGGGCGCGGCATCCCTTTACCCCTGCGGAAATGCTGACTTGCTGGGATGAGCGCATCTGTCCGCCCAAGGGCGGTATGCCTACAGGTCCTGAAAAGGAAGAGCTTTTAAAGACTGTTGCCGACAACCTGTTTCCTGAGTAGAATCTTTTTTACAAGTTTGTCTGCCCTGAACATGCCATCCTTCTTTTTACAGATCTTCCTGCCATGTTTATACTGTTTCAATCCCAGCCCACTAGAGCAGTTTCTTTGCATGATATAAGAAAAAACAAAGTCGAAACGGTGACCACGCGCCGTGTAACTCTTGAGTATGTTGCTTAAGTTCACATGGACATTTCCAGCACTCAGGGTTTGAGGGGTTTGAGGGGTAAAATGACCAAAACGGCCACCAAAATTATGCATCCAACTATTCCTGTGTACAACTTGTGATTGTGGACTTGTAACCAAGTTAAAGCCCATCAAAATAACGTAATAACTGTGCTTTAAACTCCTGCAATATAGTTTACCACCCAATTTCCAGGGTTATTTCCCATACGACTGGCCCCATAATGCCATTTCCCCACCTTAGGGTGGTCGAAATTGAAAAAATCCAACTTTTCCCACGGAGTTCACATTGTTATGCATCAAGCATATGTAGAGTATATAGAAAATACATACTTGAAAAGGTTTTAGGGACTTTTCGTCGAGAACCACTTTTTTGGTGATTTTTCTGAGTTCGCGTGGCAGAAAAACACACTAAATCGTCAAAAAACATCAAATTGCTCATAATTTGCACTCGAGAATGTTATTTTATGTTTAAGTGCATAAAATGTGTGTAAGTTCCACAAAACAAATTGACCCACAAAAAATGAGACTGGAATGAGACTGGGGCCAGTCTCATTTTTGCGATTCCATCGTTATTCGACGTATGCCGCCACGTCAATCCTGTTCACACAATTTTAGGAGCTTCGCTGTAGACATCGTGCTCGCGTCGTCGCAGCCCAGACACGAGACAGACCTCAGATCGAGATACCCAAATTGCATCGCAATAAAATGGTAAAGCGAGCGCGAGCTGAGCGGGCGCGGAGCCCCCGCGACGCGAAGCGGGAGCGACGAGTGGGCTTCGCTATTATTATCATAATGTTTGCACATTCGGTGCGATCAACATGAAGGCTGCTCGCATGCATGCGCTCCCAACCGAAGCACCGAATGTGCCAACATCCTTGTAACAGCGAAGCCCGCTCGTCGCTCCCGCTTCGCGTCGCGGGGGCTCCGCCCCCGCTCCGCTCACGCTCGCGCTCGCTTTACCATCAAGTGTGACTGCGTGAGGGAAGGATGACGTGGTGGCATTCGTCAAATATCCGTTGCATGAAAACTGTTCGATCGAAAGATGAAGTTATATTATCGAATGGCTCGGGGGTTTTGGGGGAAGAATTTTAGAGCCATTTGGGAAGAATTTCAATATACGCCCTTTTTGGGAAGAATTATAACAACTGACTCATGCGTGCGTGCTTATACGTACTGATACGCGCATGTGTCACCGCGGATACGGTGGGATTAGTGGTCATACCAGCCTGAAAATGTCCAACGTCCAACTCTCGCTATAGCCGATGTGGCGCAATATCATTCACAGCTCGGATACATTGCGTGATACATTAGTCACGAGAGAAACGTCGGGAATGTAAATTCATTCATCTTCACCGTGCACTGAAAATGTAGCAATATCTGCATTCAATCGTGCGTACCCGCGAAAAAGTCGAAGTGGGGTACGCCACAATGGGGTGTATGGCATATGACTGCTTTTTTGTACGGTATGTCACTTTGAGACTCAAAAGTTTTGGTTTGGTTGTTGACAGATTCACCTCTATCTCGCATACGGCATACCGGGTATCATACGTATGATACGTAGAGAATATCACGCAAAATTCGGCAGCCAATTCTTTCGCTAGGCCGACGTGAACATAAAATATCCAGCTTGTTGCAAAAGTCCAATGCTACTGGCAAGTCTACGAGCGCCAATTTTTGTTGGGTCTGAATGGAATATTCAATAAGTACAGTCAGCTGAGCGAGTTGTGTCGCTGCCGAATTGAGTTTTCATTTCGTTCGAATTATGGCCTCGCGCGAGCGAATTGGAGGCAATTCTCACGAGCGAATTGAGCAAATCGGTAGCTGATCCGACGTGGACCGACGTGTCCCCAAAAATGCGGCATCTTCTGACGTCGGACTAGCGAAAGAATTGGCTGCCGAAATTTGCGTGAAACTAACTAGTGTCACTGTCCCGTTTTACAGCAGATGTCGCTTTGAGCATTTTGCGATGTGCAGATGCTATTTGTTAACTATGCAATCTCAACTTAACGCGGAACGCACGCTCTCTCTCTCTCGCAGTGAGACCCCGTACAGCCAGGCGAAGATTTCTAAAGATGATGTGTTTATCTAAGTAACGTATTCCTATATAATATCATCACATATTTCTACTGAGTCCGTGGGTATCCGCATCGCGGAGAACGATAACCGCTTTCGCTACTTTTGGAAGCCGCGAAAAATCTAAAATTCTGCTCATTATACCCACATGAACGCGCCAGCCCTTAGCGAGATTTGTGGTTGGCCGTTCAGACTGTACGAAACAATGTTGAAAGATAACACATATGATATATCATTTTGGTAAACGGCTCCCTCATCCGCTGCGCATGCTTGCTTGCAAGCGAGCGCGCGGATGAGGGACGAAACCCTAGCGGAAACGTGGACGCGGTGGACATCCGCGTTTTTTGCTAGGGTTGACAGCGCGCTGTCAGATGCTCAAAATGTGTTTGTTGTGCGTATATGCTATGCGCAGTGGTACGTTTGTGCTATGCATGGCGCTTTCATGCGGTGCGTATGTCGAGCCTTTCACTCGATGCATGCCCAATGACCCCCTCCCTTTCGCGGCGTCCCAGATCCCATAATGTGCACGGATCTCGCGCGCGCAAAAAATATGTTATTCCTAACATGCTCAACAATAAGTATGCTAAGTTTGGATGCTTGAGGTATATATCTCAGACCTCTACCTCACGCTGCTGGACAGTGACTTACGGGCCCCGTAAGTCAGCGTCGGCGGCGCAGATAAGTCGAGCATCGAGCGGATAGTGGTGTGTTCGACGTGAGAACGTGGCGGAGGCTAGACACGTCATCGTACCACGGATATGCGAATGGAAAATATAAAAATCAAATTTCACCAACAAATACTTTGGCGAATATAAACCTTTGGTATATTCAATACATCGTGGCCAGATTATTGGCTGGAAAAAAATGATTCTCGCGAGACTTTTGGTTATTGGTCATCATCCAGACCACAGGCTAACCTGACCTGGAAGCAATCTTCCTGGAATCATAAAATGTTTATAAATATATGGTATTTTGTCTATTGTAGGATTTATACCCGTGGCAAAATGTTATGAGGACTGAGAGTGTCACTGCCACAGAGAGGGAAATCAGATTTCAACTTATATTTTCCAGTGTGCCACACACTCATGCGCGTCAGTATACGTCGCGTGCGCCACGCATGCGTCATTGTCACAATTCTTCCCCAAAAAGGCCAATGCTAAAATTCTTCCCAAATGGCTCTAAAATTCTTCCCCAAAAAGACGTTTGCCTTATTGAATTGGTTTGATCGGACGAGGTGTTTAAAAAACAAATTATCTTAAATATGGAACATACATATAATGGCTTATGAACTTATATATACCTAGTACCTAGTTTATTGCAGCCATGAGCGAGTGCGCTATGGTACTTTCCTTAAGGTTTTTTCTTAAGTCGCTGTGCATATGCCCACAAGCCGTGAATGCCCTCTCTACACCTGCAGTGCTTGCAGGCGTAGCTAAGAACTCCCTTGCCAGTTTGGACATGTATCAATGGCAGGTCTACACCTGCCGTCCTCCACCACTCTAAAATGTCGGTGTGTTTGTGAGCAACTGTTAAGGCAGGATACTTCTCAAGCTCAGCTTCATTGGTTGTCACTAGAGGCAGTGCCTCTGCCTCATCCTCCTCGTCACTATCACTAAGTATATAGGAAACTAGCTACTGTGGTGCTTTTAGACTTGGCTTTGGGAGCAGGTT
Organism: Cymbomonas tetramitiformis; assembly: GCA_001247695.2. Classification (NCBI taxonomy): domain Eukaryota; kingdom Viridiplantae; phylum Chlorophyta; class Pyramimonadophyceae; order Pyramimonadales; family Pyramimonadaceae; genus Cymbomonas; species Cymbomonas tetramitiformis. Next base: position 9,959 of record LGRX02002185.1, read on the forward strand.
GCACCACACTTGCAGCCGCCGCCGGTTGGTGCGTCGGGCCCTCAAAATTCAAATATTCCGATATTTTCCGATATGTCAGTGATTTGGTATCAGTCAATAGCGATATGTGCATGCATGTCATTAGTCGATAACGATATTGCGTAATGAGCTATTAGTCGATATTGATATTCCGATAACGCAATAAAACGTATCGACTAACCGTAATATCACCGATATATCGATATATCGGGTATCGGAAGTGTCATATACCTAGACCTGTTATCGAGCGGTCATCGAATATCGTCGACAGGTTATCGAATAGTATCGAGAGGTCCTCGAACCCTATTGTCGAGCGGTCATCGAATATCACTCGTGGCCAAGGGCACGCCGAACCCATGATTTCATCTGGAAAACTGGAAACCGTCCGGATCGCGAAATCGCCCGTTCATCGTTCTACCCTGAAGCCTAGCGTTCGCGTTCCGCATGTGACAGTTCGCGATCCGCGTTCAGATGACGCCTTCGAACGTTTCATAATCTAAAAATGCGTAACGACACTTACTGTTCACGCGCGATACCACGATGTCAGATCGATTCCGTATGGATCGCGTTCCCAAGGTGTTCTCTGAGCGATCTCCGATCGTAAGAACGCAGACAGAGCATCGAGTGAACGGGCATGCCATGTCATGCCATGTCATGCCATGTCACTATAGTGCCCTACAGTAAGTGCTGACTGTTAAGAGCATTCTACGTTAACTTTAGGAGAAAAGCTGGCTGGTTTTAAAAGTTGAGAGATTGGCAAAAATAAGAAATACGGAGGCTGGCTAGACCTCCAAGACATTTTCTTAAAATATAGCACGATAAGGTTATTAAAACTGTAATATATGATGAAAGTAGGGGACCTTCCCTAAAGTAGACCTTCCCTAATACCACTAAGCGGAAGTTGCCGCAAGTGTGCACGTGTTCCGTCGTCCATCGTAGTGGACGGCTTTTTCGAAGTGAGAATCTGCTGCGAATCCAGTAAGAGAAAAAGTGATTTTCACACTTAAGGATGAGAAAAACTAGCTGGCAAAATAATCGGTTTTCTCTTATTTCATTGGCTCTCTTAAGTACCGAAGTCGGGGCCGACCACGAAATCTCTGTTTTCTTATCGGCACTTCTGCCACGCACAGACGCCCGCGAATTGAAAATTCCGGACCACGCTCAATATCGCTCACCCAAGAGTCTTGGGAAGACGAACCCCACACGAACGCAATGCGACTACGACATGACCGTGTCATCAACTTTAATTCTCGTGGCAGTGTTGGGACTTGGGTATTAAGTGCACTTTCAGAAAGTGGACCGGCAAGTGAAAGCGGAATTTACCACTGTGCAGCAGTTTGAAATTTGTCATTGTGTGTTCTTTTCGCAGTGAGATATTATTTGTTTTTAGCTATTTTCGTGTTTGTTTGAGTCACACCGAGTGTTTCGGATCTTTCCGGTCCGCTTCGTTTCCGTGGCTAGGTCAACGCTCACATTTTTGCGACAGGGTTAAAAAATTGAACACTTAAAACTTGATATGTGCGTGTGGACAAGGAAACTGAAATGTGGAGCGCGCTTTCAATTCCACATGTTCGCTCGAAGCGATATTTTTAGGAGTTGCACTCCTCGAAGCTGCAATAGAGCAGTTGAAAGGGGGGAACTCTCAGCAAAAAATCCGGTTCTGGCTCCTATCCGATCTTTCGACCACCTTAAGTGGAGGGAGATAAGGGGAGACGACTCGATTTTTGCATTGCGCATCTGAAATGATAGTGATGTTCAAGAGGGCAAGGTCTCCAAGCGACCATGCCACAAATATGATGCAAGGAAACTTGGAGTACCACAAAACGTGATGAGGTTCCTCACGTGTTGGATTGTTAATTAATGCCAGGCGTGCGTTAGCCTTTGGCATGCGCCTGGGGGTAATAATCCAACCTGGTTATTTTAAGGTGTGTCGACGTCAATCCATCCCACTTTTCAACGTCCGGCAAACGCGTCTGCAAAATTTCCGCCGCCTTATGTCAATTTTATTTTGATAAATATTATGGATATTCAGCGGCTTATTTTTGTTTTTATGATACTCACGTAGTATCTTTGACGCCTTTTGAGACGAGCGGAGCTCAGTATGTCGAAATACGGCCGGAAATCTTCGGCTGCTGAGCCGCTACTTACGAGTCTTGAAGTCCATCTCAAACAAATAATGAGTAGTGCCTCAACAGCACTGCGCTTACTGAAAGTAACAGAAAGGAATTTTACCGCACTGCAGCAGGTGGAGGCAGACGCAGCAGCGGAAACATGCCTTACAAATCTCACAGACTCGCAAGTAGTGACAAAAAATCTGCTCGAGGCAGTTAGGCTAGTAGGCGCCAACGCAGTTGCGACTGTAGCCACAGCAGAACGTGCCATCATCTCAGAGAAGAAAAGTAATCAAAGAGGGCGCGACAACTCCCCACTAGGAACCGCATCTCAGCAGGGTCCTAGCGCGAAAACAGTCAGACGGAAAATATTACGGAACGCAAATAGAGTGGCGAGACAATTTGTAAATAGTGGCGCAGAGCAGCCTGCGAAGACGAATCCAACGGAATCTACACCTGAAGCCATGGCTACTGCAGACACAGCAACTGCAAATCTACGGACGCATCGGGAAATAACGAAACAGGCACACAGTGTCGCCATCCCAAGCGACTGTGGTGACAGGATCCTTTCGGAGAATCACAAACGCCTACAGACACGCAAACGCTCAGAGCCACTGCCTACAGCTTCGAAACCACCTGACAAATCAAAAAAGCGCCCAGGGTCTCATAGGCAAATTACGTATAAGTCAATCCTGCGGAGTCCCATACCTAGCTAGCTGCGACAGCTGGCATCGAAAGACGCCCCCTTCTCTCAGTAATCGACACTAGTTCACAATAGCCGTATTAAGGTGTGATGAGGTATTAACATCCCGGTGGAGAAGAACAGGGGAGAGCGCCGCGCACGAGAACCACTTTTCCTGAAAAGGTTTTTATAGCTTGGATCTCTTGCAGCGTGCTGCAGTGGGGAAAGTAAGAAAATCCTCAGCGGCATCGTCGGACTCTGCACACCGATAAATAAATAAGCAGGGGGGGCAAAACTGCCGGAAACAGATCGACAAATAGAATCCTTTGCCCACACAAAAGAGGCAGCAGCCGGATCGGAGTGGGTGCAACTGTTGCTCACGTAATAGAAGCATCCTTCCCTATCTTAGTGCTAACTAGTGATAAACTAGCAATTCGTCTGCACACACGTAGCCATAGGAGAAGTAATTTTACTTATCTGCACATCTGGTAACTTGTCTAGGCCCAGAGTAGGGCCTGGGAAATTAATTTACTCACACGCCCAACAGGGCGTGGTTTTTTTCTTTTTTCTTTTCTTTTAAGGTGTGCTCTCTCCCATGTGCCTTTCTTCTTGCATTTGTAATTTGCTGTGCGCGATATTTTGATTTGAAGTGTATGACTAGAATGCGTGGGTTTCCGTCGGTGTGATTAACGATCATGCGGTGATGGAGCACTTCTGCTTGAACATTGTTGATATGCAACTTGTTTTTAAACCTTCTTGAGGGGTGAGCGCCCAATATTCGTCGCGATCTTGCAACCTTCTCCAATTTTATAATTGCTTCGGCAGCGCGCAGTGAAGCTCATTGTAATGTGGTAAATATACGATGGAAGGGAGCGGAGGGAAATGAGGGGGTCATTCCCCCAACCTTGAAGGTCTAGTTATAAGCTAAAGTTAGGTTTGTAAGTAAGTAAGTAAGTAAGTGATAGGTGATCCGGGGTGCTCCCCTCCCGCGACCCCGAATCGCCCATTCCAAGCTACTTTGATCCCTTGAAGGTAGAACCTTGTATTGGTGTGCACTTCAGTAGATTAATATGACTTCAAAGTCTCTTTGGGAGTGCTGGCGAAGCCGGCACGACGTGATAGGGTAAGCGGCGGTAATGACATTCCCGCAAGCTGTTCGAGGGCGCGCGAAGCTGGATTATTTTATTGTAGGGGCATCCGCATCATGAGTGGATATAAATACAGTTAATTCATATTCGATTTCCGCAGAGAATGAAAAATTCTGAATGCGGCAGACGAGGAGAGCATTTTCGATTTCGAGCCGCGAGAAACACGACGTTCGGGTTGGCCAAGATCGCCGCATGGATCCTGGGATGGTGGCTGACTGTGGCTGACGATTTGACCTTTTTCTCTGCGGCATCATATCCGATTTCATCGCGCTTCCTCCAGAGGTGGAGCGAAGAATTCGGCATATTTCTATGCGGCACACGATGGCTCTCGTCTGAGACGACCGCCTACTGTCGGCTTCTACTAATGTTGACCGACAGACTGTAAGTTGTTAATACAGGATTTCAACTTGCAACCTAAACGCTCTCTCGTCCCGCAGTGTTCCCAGTCCAGCGAACTAAAGATTAGGGCAATCTTGCACTACTTCTGAGTGTCCTGGATATTTCGTGAAAATAATATATATTATTTCTTGCGGTTGTATGGACAGTCTCATCGCGTGGAGTGTTGCCGTCAACCGCGGAATACTGTCGGAGTTTCAAAACCCCCGAAATTCCGCTCGCGACACCCACTTGCCCGGTTCACGACATAGCTATGATGACACAGTGCAAGCTGCACCCGCCCAATTTACTGTGTCTTTCTGAAACATAAGTGCATTATATATTGCCTGCACGCATGTCTCTCAAGCCGCATCCGCGCTTACAACCAAGCGCGCGGATGCGTGCGGGGGAACCCTAGCGAACACGTACGTGCGGAACATTCCCGTTTCCGCTAGAAGCGCTAAAGAAACAATATCTAATGCTCTACAAGAGTTCAATATGAATATATGATATGCGTGACTCGAAAACATCACGCCGTGCATCATGCGTCCGTGGTAGGCGGGCGTTGAATCCTTGAGCTCCGCGGAGCCCACGATACCCCCTCTCACGAGCTGCGTTCGCAGATGTCAACTCGGAACGGATCTCGTGCGCGCAAAGTTCCGTGCCATGCCTAGGACACCTCATAATAACTGTGCGAAGTTATAAGGTGTGAGCTAGACGTGAATACATCGTAAACCTGCTATGCTGCAAGGTGAGCATGAGCTTCCGCCCGCGGTAGAAAGCTTGGGCAGCTGTGGTTAGCGTTCATCACATAAAAAATGTTTTCACTCGGTCACGCGATGACTTGGACACGGTGCACATTCGTTTTTTTCACGGACCCGATGCCGCACGGCTCGTGACATAATTGATGTGACCATGCCGCAGTCCCGAGCAGATCCCGAAACGCTGGATGCGGCGTATATCATCACGCGATTCTCTGCGGAAATCGCATATGAATTCACTGTAAATCCAGGGCTCTATATCGGTTTGATTTTTCGGTATCGATGCAATCCGATATCTGAAAAACGGTATCGATAATCGGCACAATCGATAAATAATCGATCATTTGGACATTTATATTTAATTTGTTATCAATTAAATATGAAGTGCCGAAACCCGGTGCACGACCGATACTTTGGTATCGCAATCCGATAATCGGCGATAGATACTATATATCGATATTATTGGTTAACCCCTCTTGCGGTAAGTCGATGTTGCCATTATGGTGTTGCCCGCCTTTTTTTGAATAACTCTCGTGTCCGCGGTCCAATTCGAACTTTAAAGATACCGCCGGAAACGTCTCGGCGAGGCGCATCGCGTTGCACCGTGCATAATATATTGGTGTAAACATGCACAAAGCGTTTCGGTGTCAAGCTACAAATTGCGATTGTTACATATGCTCAACATATTCCCAACTTTAAACCCTAATATTGACCCTAATGTCGGCTCCATACACCCTATAAAGTTCATATTCTAGGTCCACGGTGAAAACGAGGGTTGTTACATCATTAGGGCTTGTATAGCTTAAATGTAACGAACTTGTATGTGTCGGCTTTCATTTAACTTGGAATTTTATGCAAAATGTTGCTTCTTCACAATTTCCATACACATGTTTGAATGCGCCTTGATGCGACGTTTTCAGATCTGTTTTCAAAATTGTGATCGGAGGTCAAATGCCTTAACAAATCAAAATTGAGTACAGGATTTTCGATGCTTCGTTTTCGAAGCACATACCGGAAGGGTTGGGACGCGGCACTTTGTTCGTGCCACTTTTTCGGGTGGTTTGGAATTTAGGGGGTTTGGAATTTGCCCCCGGCAATATTCGAAAATTTTCGCCTGCGGCCCATGATGTGATCACTCGCAAAATAGTAGAGGGCCCACGGAACGCTCTTGAATATTCGTGTACCTAATTTTGCCGGTGGACACCCGCTGCACGTGTTGGGACCCGCCGCGCGTGGGGGGCCCCGCCGCGCGTGTTGGGACCCGCCGCGCGTGTTGGCCCCGGTCAGCGTAATGTAAGACTTGAACATCGGGTCCATGGGCCCATTTTCCCCCATTTTTAGGGTTTTAGGGTTTGAAACCCTGAAACCCTGAAACCCTACACTATCAAGTCCTTCGAAAACAAATTGGCCAGCGTCAGTTGGTTATGTGTATGGTGCGAACATGATCCTACAGGTCGCTGCGCTACTCCATTTGGTGCGAAATGGTGCCAAATGCGCGTAGCTCCCGGAGTTAGAGCGATTTTAGGCCATCTGAGGGCTATTTGAGCGACGTAGCGAACATTTCACCATACCGACGTGCATACATATGATACATCAAAGTCATGTGATCGAGTTCGAGTTCTAATGGCTAAACCCTAGCACCCTGAGAAACCCTAAAACCCTACAACCTTAAATCATACCCCATTCGAGCCCTTCGAATTCGAACGCACCCGGCGCGAAGGTGCTATCGCCGCAGGGCATTGTCGCCCCCCGGCGCACCAAGGCGGTATCGCCGAGACCAAGCCCTAATTAACCAGCGACACCATAAAACCCTGAAACCCTGAAACCCTACACTATAAAGTCCTTCGAAAACAAATTGAACCAACGTCATTTGGTTGTGTGCATGGTGCGAACATGATCCTACAGGTCGCTGCGCTACTCCATTTGGTGCGAAATGGTGCCAAATGCACGTAGCTCCCGGAGTTAGAGCGATTTTAGGCCATCTGAGGGCTATTTGAGCGACGTAGCGAACATTTCCCCATACCGACGTGCATACATATGATACATCAAAGTCATGTGATCGAGTTCGAGTTCTAATGGCTAAACCCTAGCACCCTGAGAAACCCTAAAACCCTACAACCTTAAATCATACCCCATTCGAGCCCTTCGAATTCGAACGCACCCGGCGCGAAGGTGCTATCGCCGCAGGGCATTGTCGCCCCCCGGCGCACCAAGGCGGTATCGCCGAGACCAAGCCCTAATTAACCAGCGACACCATAAAACCCTGAAACCCTGAAACCCTACACTATCAAGTCCTTCGAAAACAAATTGAACCAACGTCATTTGGTTGTGTGCATGGTGCGAACATGATCCTACAGGTCGCTGCGCTACTCCATTTGGTGCGAAATGGTGCCAAATGCACGTAGCTCCCGGAGTTAGAGCGATTTTAGGCCATTTGGGGGCTATTTGAGCGACGTAGCGAACATTTCACCATACCGACGTGCATAGATGCGATACATCAAAGTCATGTGATCGAGTTCGAGTTCTAGTGGCTAAACCCTAGCACCCTGAGAAACCCTAAAACCCTACAACCTTAAATCATACCCCATTCGAGCCCTTCGAATTCGAACGCACCCGGCGCGAAGGTGCTATCGCCGCAGGGCATTGTCGCCCCCCGGCGCAATAAGGTGGTATCGCCGAGACCAAGCCCTAATTAACCAGCGACACCATAAAACGCTGAAACCCTGAAACCCTACACTATCAAGTCCTTCGAAAACAAATTGAACCAACGTCATTTGGTTGTGTGTATGGTGCGAACATGATCCTACAGGTCGCTGCGCTACTCCATTTGGTGCGAAATGGTGCCAAATGCGCGTAGCTCCCGGAGTTAGAGCGATTTTAGGCCATCTGAGGGCTATTTGAGCGACGTAGCGAACATTTCACCATACCGACGTGCACAGATGCGATACATCAAAGTCATGTGATCGAGTTCGAGATCTAGTGGCTAAACCCTAGCACCCTGAGAAACCCTAAAACCCTACAACCTTAAATCATACCCCATTCGAGCCCTTCGAATTCGAACGCACCCGGCGCGAAGGTGCTATCGCCGCAGGGCATTGTCGCCCCCCGGCGCAATAAGGTGGTATCGCCGAGACCAAGCCCTAATTAACCAGCGACACCATAAAACGCTGAAACCCTGAAACCCTACACTATAAGTCCTTCGAAAACAAATTGAACCAACGTCATTTGGTTGTGTGTATGGTGCGAACATGATCCTACAGGTCGCTGCGCTACTCCATTTGGTGCGAAATGGTGCCAAATGCGCGTAGCTCCCGGAGTTAGAGCGATTTTAGGCCATCTGAGGGCTATTTGAGCGACGTAGCGAACATTTCACCATACCGACGTGCACAGATGCGATACATCAAAGTCATGTGATCGAGTTCGAGATCTAGTGGCTAAACCCTAGCACCCTGAGAAACCCTAAAACCCTAAATCATTTCGGTATGGAGGGGTACGCCCCCCTCCAACCCCCCACTCTCCTCCTCCTCCCCCTTCTCCCCTCCCCCAAGTGCACGTTCAGACTCTGGGGGAGGGGAATCCGAGCGAAATTTTGGCGTACCCGGCAACGTGTGCCTATCTGCTCTCCCTTCGCAGCAAAGTGCCAGTGCCCTTATCGGAAATATCGATATTGAGCCTTGATATATTCTCGACGCCGTGTATGGGGAGATAGAGGCGGGGCGTATGACGATACGCATGCGGGGAGGGAGCGGGGGGTGGTGCGTGGTGGCGAAACACACATATAATCGTGGATCGTTATAAATATTTATATGACCGTGGCCGTAGCGATCCCGAGCGGAGTGCCGGCGAAGCCGGCACGACGTGAAGAAGGAAGCGGAGACAATGACCTACCCACAAGTAGGCGTGTCGACGCTCGTCGTTCAAGGGCGAATCTGGATATATTGTAGGGGCATCCGCATTATGAGTGGATATATTCTCGAATCATGTGGCAAAAGCAAAGGTAGCGCCGCATGTTCGAAATGACGCGCAGCGAGGGAGCAAAACGGGACCTTGATCGATTTGCATTCTCCGGAGTTGGGGCCGCGCCGCAGGCAACTAATTCCCCAACTCCCTAAAGTTGGTGGTCCTGCGGGAGGCAAAATTCAATTCCCCAACTCCACCGGATTTGGTGGTCCTGTTCCTAAAATCCAATTCCCCAACTCCACCGGAGTTGGTGGTCCTGTTCCTAACTATCAGTCCAGCACCCAAAGACTAGGCATCTGGAGGTGCTGCGGTGGGCGCGTGGTCGTGGCTGCCCGTGGGACGTTATCATATGACATTGTGCGGTGGGAGGTGGGTATTTAGAGGTGCTGCAGTGGGCACGCGAGCATGGCTGCCCGTGCGGGGACGCCGATACATGTTCTGGTGCGGCGGCAGGTGTACATCTGGAGGTGATGCGGTGGGCACGCACGCGAGCATGCTTGGCTGCCCGTGGAACACCGTCAGCACATGTTGGCGTGCGGCGGCAGGTGGGCATCTAGAGGTGCTGCGGTGGACGCGCGAGCATGGCTGCCCGTGGAACGTCAGCACATGTTCAGGTGCGGCGGGAGTTGGGCATTTGCAGGTGTTGCAGTGGGCGCGTGATCAAGGCGGTCCGTGGTACCCCGATACATATATGTCCACAAGTTCAAACTATACGCCTTTTTCTAATATGGCTACAGCTAGACATTAATAACTGTGCGGTCAGTCCTGTGATCAATGTGCGCTCAAGGTGCCCTCCTTGAGCCTCGCTTCGTTAAGTAAATGTGCATGCTATAGCATGCTATACAAAAAACATGCTGAATTCCCGCGCGGTAAAAGCTGGTACATCAATAAGTTGCCTGGTAATTTTGGGATTTGTTGGGTCCTTTTGACTAGCCCTTTGGCCGGAGCGATTTTTTAACATCCGAGTTGCTTTCCTTTTTTTGCCACGTGCGTGACCGCCCATCGTGGATTTGGAAATATGAAAGCTGTCGTGGACATGACCTTGTGAATGACGAAATACGTATATGGGCACTTGTGAGATAGCTGGCGGTGACATAATACAATAGCGGATGCATCGATCCGCGCAATCTGAGTGCACTACTCGACTAGCTGATGCATCTCGTGGTTGGGCACTATGGCAAATCGACGCCACGTTGTCTGTTGATGAATCAATTAAATTGAACGATTTCCGTCAAATTCAAATGGGTGATCAATTGATATCGTTATTTCTCCCTGAAATATCGATCGATACTGATACTTCACACGGCGGTATCGATCGATACCGCGCTCACCACTAATGATATATTAACAAACTTGAAAGGTACGTACCTGACCGATCGATGCCGAATAATATAATAATAAAACATTCACGAAGGAAAATGACAAAGCCATGAATCCGCTGTAATCCTGCAAGCAGGCAATTGAAGGACAGAGGTAGCGGGAATCATCCTCATAGCGCGCCCCGAAAGGCTCATCCATGTCAAATCGACCTGGGAAACCGCGGCATGGCAAAACTACGCCGAGCGCTAAAAAGGTCATGCCGGCGGAGAAGCAGCAGTGGACGTGGAGGTGGAGCGTGGCTGCATCTGTGGTGAAAAAATGACCGATTTTCCGATATGCAAAGAACATCGCTTATTATCGATCGATGCCGATATTTCCGAAATAGCATGTGGTCAAAATGGCCTGTGCAACGCTCTCGTGGCTCGCCTCTGCCGCAACGCAGCCTGCAGCGGCTCCTGAGCAACCTTGTCCACAGACGAGACACAACAAGGGAATTTAAGACTAGCGTTGATCGGCATGTGCCTACCTCGTCCAGCGCGTGGTTGAGCACCGAGATGGCACATGGCAGGCTTCCACAATACACACACAACACGGCGGACCTGGCACGTGGGCCGTTCGAAGGTAAAATCCCGCAATGATATGACAATTTCCTCCAATCGTGCGAGACTGTTTTGGATCCATTGGCGGACCTTGCGTGGACCGTGTTTCACGCCAGGTCCGCTAGGTGGGATTGGCATGGGCAGGTTTCACGCTAGGTCCGCCTGGCGAACCTGGCGTGAAAACATGCGCGATTAATCGCGCTGCGGACCTGGCGTGTAGCATATAATAGCATGGCCGATCTCAAGATCTCCGCTAGGCCGTCATCAATTGTGGTATCATGCAAGTCATTATGCAAATATGCATGCCAGATTGACGATGGCGATTCGTTTACAATGGCGCTATCCAGACTCACAACACGTTCGACGTTGACGATTCGTTGCCGGTTTATTGATGGAAACAGTGATTCCGCAGTGGGTGAGCTATATATATATATTTGTGATATATACAGCAGAAACACAGGTGGGAGCACAGACTCTCGGAATACTAAGATGGCATAACATAAAATAGTTAGGTGTTTTATGCTTGTGCAACGGCAGTCCGAGCGACACTGACAAATGCATGCGAGTCGGCTCTCCGAGGGGGCGATAGCAGGAGACATGCCCCCACTTTATAGTGGGGGGAAATCGGTTTGCCCACGATTTATACAATGAGACGTCTCGTCATGTCGCATCGGTTCTAAATGATTTCTTTCCTCGCTTGGCTCATCTAAGTGGCAAATAACTTGGCACAGCATGACGTACACATCACGTACATACATGCACCAATCACTACGGCGTTTTGATAACGTACAGTAATTTGCCCGGGTCTGTCCTTATAAAGAGCTTGGGTTATAACGTCGTATGTATATGCACACGTTGTATAAATAAATAATCAAACTTCAGTTTCATGATCATGAAACTTACGGAAAATAATGGAGTGTTGGGGAAAAGTGATTTACCTGAGCACAATCCCTACTTAATCCGTCCACAAATCTGTGATTCAGTGAAAGCAAAGGAAGCTTTGGAGAGCTGTGGTGCTCTTTGGTGCTGGGCTCGAGGCCTCCATCGGCATTAGCTCAGCAGCGCCAAGCATAGCCCTCAGATCTGCGCAGTATATCAACACCCGAGTTGCAAAGAGAACATGCCCTTGATGCACAATCGCAATGGAAAACTTAAGTGGTCAAGAATTCAGTATTCTCGTTAATACCACAGTCGCAAAATGATGAATGCCCGACTTCGATGAAGTTAGTTGCCACAGACAAATATCCGGAACACTCAACGAGTCTATATCCCTGTTCTGGCTAAAACCATTTCGCAGGCAGTGACTGACATAGTGTCAAATGGGAGTACATGCGGCTTGGTGCCATTCCTTCTAATCCACCACTCTGTTGCTTGAATCGCCCTGGGGTTATACAACAACAAGACCGACAATGTCAGCCCATAGATAATCGTTTTAATTTCAAAACACACATCTATTGTTTCATTTTCAAACCACATCTTTCTCCCACATGCTCACAGTCGTTCTTGCAACATCTTCTAAGGTACTTAGCTGCACCGCATTCTGATCTGGTTGCTTGGCGAATATTATAGCCGAAAGACCTTCACATGCACACTGTCTATGTGATGATATGAAAAAGAAGTCCAGGCCTCTACTGTACTTGGATTTTGTATGTTCACAATATCAATTCATGTGTACGTAAAAACGCAACGCCATGTCACAACTCACATTAAACCCTCGTGTGCAGTGTGGCAGGACCGACGGGAATAGCTGGCTCACCTGAAGGCTGCCTGTGCTAGAACACAAGCTCCTTTGCGAGATGGATGCATTCCATCGGTTTGCATGAGATCTGGCTTCAACTTGTTGGTGCCTCCAAGGGCAACGAACCCATCGATGAACTGCGCTTGTGTGTATTGCGCGAGCGGTTTGAACAGTTTCGGGAACACCTTGTTAACGATGTCCGTGTGAGTGCTCGAAATTGCAGCATACATTGGTGGTGGCTCCATGACGAAGACCGCAGGCTGGGAAGGAAGTGTGGTCAAGGAAGCGATCAATTCAGTAAAATCTGCAGAGACATGAAATACCAAATAAGAGGCGGAGCAGCCAAAACAAGCAGCAAAGGTACCAGCCGGGCCTTCGAAGCCAATTCTTATGAAGCTTGATTCGCATTATTTGAAGGTGAAAGTACCGTAGCTGATGTGAATCTCATTCCTGAACGCCCAAATCTGGTAAAGCTGCAGTTCGGCGGGAGTCTTTGAGGCATTTTCAACCCGGGAATAAGCTTCCACGTTATAAATAAGTGTTTTATATATAACAGCCACCCTGCCTGTTTAACTTTGCGCATGGGGTTGAAATAACCACGAACAGTCACTCGAAGTAGTTACGTTCTTTTGTGTTCATAAAAGACTTTCACGGGATCTTCCCTTTGAGCTTCGCGTGTGGCATACTTAATTTTCACTTCGCCTACAACACTTGAGGCTTTTGGGGCCGCTCGATACCTGATCGCGAACATCACTGTGAACTAAGGAATCTCAAATGCTGAAGACGGATCAGGCACTACAACGAGGTCGATAAAGTGTGACAGGAGAGCAGTTGCTAGTCAAGCTCGACGAGCAAATCGAAAGCTGCCCGAAACTGCACACCTTGCCGATGCAGAGTTTTTTGTTGGGGTACCTTTGATGAAGGCGCGGCCCTGGAACGCGTCCAGGGTGTCCCGCCGGGCTTCCGAGGTGCCGAACATCGCAATGGCCACGTGTGGAGAGGGCTTGCCACTCTGCGCAACGCAAACCCCACGCGCCGCGCCGAGGGACTGACTGACTGACTGACTTGCCGCCGAAGGCATCCTTTTGCACTGCACACGACCCAACGCGCCGCGCCAACTTGCTGCCGAGGCATCCTTTTGCGTTGAGCACGACTCACTGATTTTGGTCTGCCCTCATTTTCGGGAGTACTGCTCACTTTCTCACACCGGCAGCCGTTCGCTTGCTGCACAGGCTGCCGCGGCACTGGAACTCAAGAAGGAAAAAAATCATTTTAAATAACTTATAAAAAATTTAATTAATCATTCAAAGGAGTATCTGTTATATTTGTTCCACAATAAACAGGGGTGCATAGCTCCGAATGTGCCTTCGAATGGGTGCGCGCGAGTGGGTGTGCGAGGTTGCCACGCGGCAGCGCACCTCATCCCGGCCGGCCTTCAGCGCCTTCCACTCCTTCGTGTCCCAGAAGGACTCGCAGCCGCAACCGGCTTGGGCCGGGGCTGTGACTGAGGGTAGAGCGCCGCAGGGTATAGCGCGCATGACGGAAGCGCAAGGTACAGACCAAGACTTCACCCGGTACTCCGGGCCGAGGAACTGCTGCAGCAACAGAGGATACTCCCAGGACAAGGAGTCCCCGATACACGCCACGTCGATCACTCCGGGGCCCGCCTGCGGCAGAGCGACAAGGAGTCCCCGATACACGCCACGTCGATCACACCGGGGCCCGCCTGCGGCAGAGCGACAAGGAGTCCCCGATACCGCCACGTCACGATCACTCCGGGGCCCGCCTGGCAAGCGACAAGGGGTCCCCGATACGATCACTCCGGGGCCCGCCTGCGGCAGAGCGACAAGGAGTCCCCGATACACGCCACGTCGATCACACCGGGGCCCGCCTGCGGCAGAGCGACAAGGAGTCCCCGATACACGCCACGTCGATCCCACCGGGGCCCGCCTGCGGCAGAGCGACAGGCTCGCTGTGAGCCGACACCTTTCCGAGCCGAACTTAAGCCGCACGCAGCTTTCTGGAAGAGGCAGCTTTCACAGTGGAGAAGAGGCAGCTTTCACAGTGGAGCAGACGTCTCCGCGATGGAACGAAGATGGTTCCCAGGGCCCTCGCCACTTAGGCCTCACGTTTGACAACCCAACAAGGTCAGAGCGCGCGGCATGGGTTACGAGAACCCCTCATCCGCGGCCATATGAAAAGCCTGGGGTGTACGGCACTCCCTTTTAGGAGCCAAGTGCAAGGCCCCCGCGGGCCCGCGAGGTTCTCGTGGCACTGTAGACTCGCACCGGCGGCGCTGTTGTGAAGTTTGCGACGGTCGTGCCCGAGTCTACCGGTGTTGGCTCTGGTTGTAGCTCAGCAAGGGACCGGCGGCCGATACGCGTGGGTTCCTGTCACAGTTATTCTCCGCCCATGAGTTAGCTTTGGCCAAACGGAGAGACCGCATCAAAATGAAACCGGCTTTGAGCCCCGACGCGTTCCGAGGCTGCAGCGTCTGCATATTGCACGAAAATCAGCTTTGAGGCCCGGCGGTACAAGAAGCTGGAGCGCTCACTCGCCACACAGAAAACGGGCCCGGCGGATTTAGGGGACCGTAGCGAGGACGATCTGTCTTTCGGTGGAACCTCGCACCTGCTTGAAACCGAGCGCCGAGGCCGCTGTCGAGGCCGCTGTCGAGGGAGGATGCAGGTCACTTTCAGCACATCGGACGTTTCCAGTTAGGACAAAGAGTAGGAGACTGCCTATGAAGATCAATATTGCACGCATGACGGTGCCTCCCTTTCCACGAAAAGAGCAGAAGGTTGCTGAGCAGTTCTGCTGCTGTCGGGCTCTCGCTTCCAGCACTGAGGGCTACTTTAGGACTGCGGGCGAGGTCTCGTGTCGATTCCTGTCAAAGGCAGTGTCGAACTTTATCAAACGAAAGGCGGACGAGAGCGTGCTTACAGCTCTAGACCGAGACGAGAGGGCTCGCAGTAAACGTGCTGACGTGACTGACGTCCTACGACGGTTTCGTCACACGCCAGATGCTCCGTCGGGTAGGGAAGTAGAATCTTCTTTACTAGAAAAGAAAAGCTAGCAGTAGATTACCACGGCAATTACCGAAGTAGAAGAAGAAGTTGGTTCTCTCGTGCGGTGGTCGTCTGAACTCTGAAGCGCTAGTCTCCAGTCTTTAATCTGAACACTCGACTGGTACACTGAACACTCGACTGAACAGTCGAGTCCTGATCACCTGCAGGCAAGCGAAGGGGGGGAGTTTCAAGCGAAGGGGGAGTTTCAGCAGGCGAGGGGGATACTACAGTAGATATTACAGTACGTATCTGAGACTATTCCCCCTGGTTTCAGTATCGAGTATGCAGTTTTCTAATCGGCTACGGCTACAGAGCCGACAAATGACACATTTGTAGTGGAAACTCGGCCGCTGCACTGCGTGTGGAAATTATAATGACATACGACTACCTTGTACTACCCTAGCCCAAATCGGTACCCACAAGGTCCCACCTCTCACGGATGCTATCCCAAGGGGTACCCACACTCCCGACACCACGAGACATAAAATATCCGGCTCTCTCACTCAGAGTTAGGCTACGGTTCAAATACTTAGCTGGGGCTGAAACCCTCCAAAGCTACAAGGTACCTGCTCATCGCAAGTCAGGTATGTTGGCAATGCACCAACACCCAGCTAAGCCTACTGTACAGCACTTAAAGCAGGAACTAGCATGAGGGTCCTTCGCAGGCCCCCATGAGGGATAACTGTTGCCAGCCTCTGCCAAAACAGTCAATACTGCACAGGCCGAAAGAACCGGCGCCGTTTCCCTCTACTCAGGAGGTCCGCCAAGATGTTTTCCTTCGTGCCAATCCACTGCGGGGCCAATCTCACATCAAACTGCACCGTCAACCTTAGTATTTCTTTCAGCAAGGGAATCACCGTCCCTGTTCCAAAGAACTTACTCGACCATGCCAGTGCACTAGTGTTATCTGTGAAGAACACTACGGTGCAACCCACCAACAACGGTCCCCACAACCACAATGCATAGTATATAGCATACAACTCCAAATAGTTTATGTGGCTGGACTCCTCATCCCGAAAGGGAGAGAAGCTCTCCTTTTTCCACATCTTAACCTGATCCCAAGATACCGAGAACCACCGGCCATCAAAGAAGCCTCCCATCCCGTAGCACGTAGAGGCATCTAGGGAGAAGAAATCCGTAACAACGGGTCGCCGCTGCAACATCACAGCCCTCCCGTTCTGTTCCCCAGCCAGTTTCTTCCACCACTTCAAATCAAGGCTCAAGCTACGTGGCAAATGAATCCACCGCTTGCCTTCGGCCTTTGCCACCGACACCGCATCATACGCACGTCGCAAATAAGTTCTTGCCCCATACATCACTTGGGCACAGAACGACAGCTTTCCAACCAGGGACTCCAGAGCCCTCACACGAACCGCTTTCTTCGAGAAAGCCATCGCCTCACCCATCTCTCCAACCGCCTTCAATCGCTCCTTTGACACGGAGGCCGAACACTCACCCGTGCCCCCCGTGTTGGTGTCCAAAACCACACCGAGAAACGTCAATCGCTGCACTGGACCTTCCAGTTTGGTCTCTGCCACCTCAAAACCCAGAAACCGCACGAGATCCAATGCTAGATCCAGCCCCCTCTGACACTCCTCCCGAGTGCCCACAATCAGGAAGTCATCCAAATACACCACCAGGGACACGCCCCGTGCTTTCAGTGCCCGACTCACCGCTTGTGTGATGTCATGAAAAATCTGTGGCGCCGTAGTTAGCCCCATCGCCAACCGTGTGTCCATATAACAAGACCCTTGCCACTCACATACCAACCACTTCCACAACTCCGGTGCCACTCCCACAAACCGATACGCTTTTGACAAGTCCAACTTCCCCAGCCAATAGCCTGGGCGCATCAATCCGTACGCATCCTCAAGTGTGGCAAACTTCCGGGCGTGCTTCTCACAAGCCGCGTTAATCGACTCCCCGAACGGGCGGGAGTAATCATGTATTTTCCGAGCCTTAACGGTCCCGTCCCCTTTCACAGACACCACCAGTCCCAATGCCGAAATATGGACTGCCTCTTGGCGGGGGATACGCACCATCCGCCCCGCATCCGTCTCTTCACTCATCTCCATCGACATCAGGTGCGCGTGCTCTTCCCGCACATAGTTTTCCACCTGAAAGGGCTCCGACACGTCCCCGTGCTCCCACGACACACCCGTGGCAATAAATCTCACCACTTGGGTTGCTTCTGGGTCGCCGTATAACACGGACGCCCATCTTTGAGCTTGCATCGTTAGCGGGGACACCGACGCCCCTACGTCCTCAACCGCTTGTACATATTCCCGATGCGTGGCTAACGACACCCCATAATAAGTCAATGGTACAAGCTGTAACAGTAGAAAGGACAACTGAAATGCTGCCGAGAATGAGAAGGCTTTATTTTTCAATCTCTTACCCATAACGGGTTCAATCGCACCTTTTGTGACGTCCGCCAAAGTCTCGGAGCGCGGCTGTGGCCCAGACTGGCCACTGCCCAAAGCTAGTCAGCTCTGTGTGCACTCGTGCGCGGGGTGCTTGCCGTCACACTTCGAACACGCGTGTGCAAAGTTGCACACGCGCCTGGTGCACTGCTTGCCTTCCGCGTTGTAAAAATCACAATACTTCACGCGTTGGCCCTTTCCGCCCTTGCCGCCGGTTTTCCCGCCTTTTCCAGCCTCAGGTTTCGGGTGTTTCGGCCATCGGTTCCAAGCCTCAGTGCCACGACCCCCCGCAAAGGGGGCGTCCTTCTCCTTAAACGCCTTCATGTCCAGACGATACAGGAGCTCCGACGGCTTCCACGAAGTCAACTTGCCTTCCTTCATGTGTTCGCGGACTTCAGTGTCAAAATCATACACATCAACCCAAGCGTAACGCTCGTCCAAACTCAGGATCCAAGTCACATACTCTTTGTATGTGCTCCTGTCATCATCACTGCCAATGCCGTCATATTGTTCCCAAGCCTGATCAAGCCAGTCCGAACGTGACAGCCTAGGCACCACTTGTGTGATAATCGTGCCATCAGGGCCCTCCACCATCTGCTTCCTAACCTTCGACTTCGCCCTTTCCTTCATTTCAAACTGGGCCAAACGCTTATTGTTTTCCTTACCAGCCGAGCCTTCCAGTGCCGTCTTGAACTGGAGCATGAACTGTGCCGCCAGCTCCGAAGAAGAGGCCTTCGAGCCTTCGGGAATCCCCATCCCCGGGGGGACAGTCTCAGTTGGCCCCTCAGAGAATTCCTTTTTTAAATCCTTCACAACGCTGCCAAGATCCTCAAGAAACGCCGAAGCCCGTTCCGGGAGTTCCAAATCTGCCTGCGTCTCGCCTTCTTCTGCCACCTCAAAACTCGCACCCCGGAGCACCGCATCCAATAACTGGACCGCAAAAGACTGTGCTCCTCGCGACTTCAGGTCATTCTTGAGTGCTAGAATCTTCGGCTGCAGCAAAGATGCCTTTACCCCGTCGCCCAACGAGGCCATCTCAGCAACTTTCTTAATCTCCGTGCATAATGCCACAACGTTAGACATCTTGTTTAAAACTAGCTCAGCTTATAGAAAAGAGTGAAACTATTTTTTCAAATCGAACTTGACTTCAGTGGTCTGAGCTAGTTTGAATTTCAAATAAGTGCAGGTGCCAGAAATTCTAACAGCTAAATAGGCACCTACCGTGTGCCAGCACCCGGCTCTGTGTCGCTTTGTCTACTCTACGTTTTGCGAACTTTCGTCTAAGAGAAGTCGTGAACTTTGTCCACCTGGGCGACACTCAGGAGCCTGTCGACTGGTCTGTCATCACTGATGACAGTGTTCGACCTCCTCCGAGTTTCCCGAGAAATAGCGCTGCCGCTACGGCCATTTCTCGCATTATTACAGTACGTATCTGAGACTATTCCCCCTGGTTTCAGTATCGAGTATGCAGTTTTCTAATCGGCTACGGCTACAGAGCCGACAAATGACACATTTGTAGTGGAAACTCGGCCGCTGCACTGCGTGTGGAAATTATAATGACATACGACTACCTTGTACTACCCTAGCCCAAATCGGTACCCACAAGGTCCCACCTCTCACGGATGCTATCCCAAGGGGTACCCACACTCCCGACACCACGAGACATAAAATATCCGGCTCTCTCACTCAGAGTTAGGCTACGGTTCAAATACTTAGCTGGGGCTGAAACCCTCCAAAGCTACAAGGTACCTGCTCATCGCAAGTCAGGTATGTTGGCAATGCACCAACACCCAGCTAAGCCTACTGTACAGCACTTAAAGCAGGAACTAGCATGAGGGTCCTTCGCAGGCCCCCATGAGGGATAACTGTTGCCAGCCTCTGCCAAAACAGTCAGTACTGCACAGGTGCAATGCCGCAGCCTACTCTCTACGGAGCCTAACAAAGATCCGTCTGCCCTTCTGCGGGCCAAAAGACAATCTTCCATCCCATCGCTGCTAGCGCACTCCGATCACCGCTGCCACGGTGCTACCTGCTCAAGGGCGGGGGGCGGGACTTCCACACAGTTAATCAGAACACGGCAAGAAGCCTTCTCAGTCACTGAGACGGCTCTTATGGCCTCCGACCGATTAGAAAACCTCAGTTTTCAGATCGGTTCCCGGTGACTGTCATACTTCCAGTCACCTGTCACAGATCAGAAAACCCTCAGTTTTCTAATCTGTGAGATATAATATAACGTATTATATCGGGGTGGTCACTGATCAGTTCTCATACAAGTGTCAACTGATTATAAAGGTAAACGAATATATAATGCATCTGTGACCTAGGTATCTGTCACCAAGTACTGTACGAGTACTGGTACAGTCGAACGGAGTCATGCACGGTATGACCTACGGTGCACTGAATCCAGCACACCACCCTGTAATTGTACGGAGTGCTGTTCAGGTGGCAGAGAGCAGCTCACAGATAAAGTCCAAAGTCCCGAAACAACAAACAGCTAGGAGCTGGAAACTGCTAGAGGGAGGCCTGTGCTTTAGCCAGGGCGGTCCCTTCCTAAAACTGCTGCTAGGATACTGCTTGCAAGCTAAGTTCCTACAGCTCAATTTCGCAGATACTCAGCCACTTTGAAAGTGGTCTACAAAGTTGCAGAGTTCACCAGAGTTGAAGAAGTTGTCAGTGTCAAAGAAGTTCAACCAGAACCAGAGTCCAGAAGTCATAATCCAGAACCAGAGTCCAGAGACCAGTGTCCAGAACCAGAAGCCAGAACCATAATCCAGAAGCCAAGACCAGAAACCAGAGGCAGGAAAAGATTCGTAGAGCAAATTTAGGAATTCCGAAAATTGAAAATCAGAATTCAAACCTGCCGAAACCACAGAAGGAAAAGAAATGCCGAAAGTAAAACAGCACGGCAAGTCAGACAGACTGTTGGCAGTCACCCCAGTGGGATGTACCGCTGCGGTGAATTCAGGGGCTCGATCGAGCACCACCGAACCCTGAACCGCTGACACACATGCAAGACACATGAGTGCGGGCAGGGCTAGAGATGCAAAGGAAAAGAATCTCGGCAATGTTGCCACACCGACACGTGACCGTGTAGCCGGTGGGGCCGAGTGAATCTCGTCTCCGGAAAAGGAATAACCGTCGGAGTCGTCGTCATCGTCGATCACGGAAAGCTCCCCCGGGTGAATCGGCTCGTGATCCGAGTCAATCGAGCACAATTTAAGGGAGGTGCCAGGGCATGTTGGCATTACCCGGTCCATAAAGGACACTCGCAGTGGCTCCTCGAAAGGAGACCCGAAAGAAGCGGGGTCCGATGCCGAAACCGGGTGGAGCCCAGCGTCGATCTCGTGATTGGCAGGTGGTGGCGCATCGCACACCACCTGCGGCACAGACAAAGTGCCGATGTGTAGCGGTGGTTGCTTACCAGCGGCGGTAGCACCACCGACCTGTGCAGCCGTAGCCGCAGACCGCAGGGACGCGAGGACGCCCCGTGCATCCGAGAGCACACCCTCCATGCCGTCGCCCGAAGCACCATGACCCAAGCCCGCATAGTGGGCACGCAATCCCACGTCGTGCCGCACCGGATAGGTGAAGGGCTCAGGATCGTTACGCACCAGTGGTTGGTCGTGTACGTGGCACAAGTCAGCGAAGTCTTCGTCGTTCTCCTCGTCGAAAGCGGTCTGGAAGGCCGAAACGATCTCGTCCAAGTCCATGGCGGCATCGCAAAGTCCCACATCACACGAACCGCACACCATCGGGCAACGTGCCGTGTCGTGGAAGTGTCCAGGGCAGAGGGGGCACTCCTGTACGAAGGCCGAGGACGCGGAGTGGAAAGAAATGCTCCTAGCACCCTGCGGCTTCATGCCTTGAGGCCAATTCCCGCCTTTCGGGAGTGTGGAGGCCGCGAAGCGATGTTTCCATCCCACGTGACGGTTACGGCCGTGAAACTTACCGTCGGTCCGACGGTTCCGCTCGTCGCGCCACTTGGACGGTGGGAATTTGACACCACCGCCCCCATGCCTACGGGGAAAATCATTCCGTGGCGGCGGCGTGTCGCGTGCAACTTCGCGCTCGTCACTACGGAGGGAGGCAAGTAGGGTAGAGGCTTCACCAATGATACGAGCGAACTCCTCGAGGAAGTCCGAGATGCCACTCTGCTCGTCACCTGCGTACGCCAGTCCGAGAGGCGTGTGCGTGTGGATAGGTGCGGCTGTATTGGGGCGGGTGGGAGGGCCATTAGGGTTCGCACCCCACCACACCTCTAGAACGTGAGTGTACACCTCCTCGATGCTCACCTTCGCCAACTCGGTGTCCAGGCGGAGCGGGGTGATCACCTCCTTGTAAAAGTCGGCGTCCAGCGCTGCCAGGAGCTGCCTTTTGGCTGCTTCGTCATCCAGGGGACCCGCTCCGCTAGCCGCGATAGCCTTCAGACACTCGTCAAATTGGGCAACCAAGGGCTCAGGGTCATTAGACGACCCAAAAGCAATGCCTAAGAGCTCCTCCTGATGGCGGAGCGGCCGATGCCCAGGCGGCAGCAGCCGCTTGGTGATCTCTAGGAGGGCGCGCTTACCGTCGCGCGGAGAGATCCGAGCGGAAGCGTCAACCCACCTTCGAGCTGGAGAGTGTGGCGTTGTCAAAGAGACCAACGCACGAAGTAAGATGTCGTTGAAGATCGGGTGAACCTCTTTGGTGACGTCCACGAGGTCAAAGATGTCCTCGTTGGCGTTGTCCTTGTTGACAAACGATGCCTCCAAGGCAGTAACCAAGGAATCCCAAAGAAGTTGTCGATGAGGTTCACTTCCGGAAAATGAGGACGCCTTAGTACCTAAGGTGTCCTTTGCAACACGCTTCACAACGTCAATGTCCCAAGACGATTGCAAAACGGCATTTCCGCGTGTTCTGTCAGCAGCAGCGAGTGCGACATTCGCTGACTGCGGGGTGCTCTTATAGCGAGCACCCACGTTCCTAGCAAAAATTGAATCTAGGCGCATTCTAGCGCCCATGGCCGGTGTTCCAACTGAGGATGAAGTCATCAGAATAAATTCCTATAGGAGGGGGGTTGGGGAAAAGGCGAGTGCCAAATTGTAAGGTGGCGGGCGACCGTAATGCAGTTGCGGAGTGAGGAGAAGAAGGGGTCGAACGAAATCAACGAAGTCGAATACGCGGCGGCCAAGGAGTTGTTGACAGGGGTGATCAAGCCCAGTCTAAAACAAAATCCAACGCGGACAATCCGAAGAAGTTGCCGAAAATCCCAACTCGCAATCTCACCGCAACATAGCGCAAACCGCGCGCCCTAAAGTGGCCAATTCAACACCTCGCGAGGCCCCAACGCCCCGCCAAGCGGAAAAGCTTAGCCAATCATGGCAAAGTCAGCAGTGATAAAAGCGGGGTATTACCCCATAACCTGTGAGATATAATATAACGTATTATATCGGGGTGGTCACTGATCAGTTCTCATACAAGTGTCAACTGATTATAAAGGTAAACGAATATATAATGCATTTGTGACCTAGGTATCTGTCACCAAGTACTGTACGAGTACTGGTACAGTCGAACGGAGTCATGCACGGTATGACCTACGGTGCACTGAATCCAGCATAATCGGCTACGGCTACAGAGCCGACAAATGACACATTTGTAGTGGAAACTCGGCCGCTGCAAACCCACAAAGATCACCACAAAGCAGTGCGGAAAAGGGGCAAAGAAACTCAACCAGCATTGCAACTCAGCAAGACCGCCCTGCTGCCTGCCGAAACCAGAAGCCCAAACCTGCAAAATTTACCGACAGCATTAAGACAACACAACAAAAACAATCGGAGTTAAGCACTCACATCGACACTCCGTCAAAACATCAAAACTCACAATCGCGGCAACGACGCCAAAACGCGTCCACGAGACACATCGCCCCAAGAAAGCATCTACGCATCAAAGAAAGCACAATTAAGAAACTTGAAAAGCACTCAAACAAAAACTCGCACAATTCACACCACGCGAGACTCGTGCTCGCTTACAACGGCATTACGCCATACAAATTAGGGTTCTTCAAAATTCATTCCTACGTCTGGCAATTCCGCACAGACCAAAGTTCATTGCGATCACACGCCGACGTACGGCAACGGCACTCATGGCCAACGGCACTCATGGCCACACGGTCAAAATCCACCACGTCCACGGCCACGACCAGCACCGCGAGGCAGGGTACAGTCGTTCTGGTGGTGCCCCCATTGGCGGCAATTCCAGCACTGGATCCTCACACCATCTTGGGGCATAGGAGGGGAAGGTACATTCACAACAGGATGTTCATAAGAAAAACGCTCCCCTGCTGAATTCCCCCTCGGCTGGTCGCGCTGTTTTGCTGCAGCAGCAGCCACCTGCTTCTCCGCCTTCACCAACTTCTCGGCTTTTCGCATCGCCTTGTCTTCCTCCTCGTTGTCAACATATGAGCGCAACTCCAACTTCTCGCACATCGGCCAACCCAACTCAGGCCCCTTGTCGCTGACCATTGCCAACATTTTGGCACGAGCTCGTGCTCGCTCCCTGCCCTTCTCAGCCAGGTCCATTACACGCTCAAGGGCCCTAATCGCGTCCTCAGGCAGCTCCAAACCCACCACCAATTGCTGAACGTCCTTCACCGCTGCCACCGTCGTGACGTGAGCGACGTAGTGGTGCTGGACCTCAGCATACTGCTTGCGCAACCCCTTGTCCTTGTCCTTTTCGTTCGTGGCCCTGGTCAGCTCCACACGATCAGACCCTGGAAAGTTCTCCAGGTCCACAGGCATTTCCCAAGGGCGCCCACGCTTTCCAGCCGCTTGAGTCGCGTCCCCCAACAATTGCGCTAACCGATTGGTAAAGCGACCCATTTGGACCATCAGCTTCCCCTGCTCAGGCGTAAGCTCCTCTCCCTCACCAAAAGCAACAATCGCTGCCACATACTGAGGTCGCGCCTCCAACTCCGTAATCTTAAGCTGGCATTTCTCAGCGTCCGTGTACCACTCCATTCCGCGCACAGAAATAGATAAAAATTCTCAACTGCGCTACGCAATCAACGAACAAATTCTCACTACGGAACGCGCAGCGAGACACTTCCACACAGTTAATCAGAACACGGCAAGAAGCCTTCTCAGTCACTGAGACGGCTCTTATGGCCTCCGACCGATTAGAAAACCTTAGTTTTCAGATCGGTTCCCGGTGAC
Organism: Cymbomonas tetramitiformis; assembly: GCA_001247695.2. NCBI lineage: Eukaryota > Viridiplantae > Chlorophyta > Pyramimonadophyceae > Pyramimonadales > Pyramimonadaceae > Cymbomonas > Cymbomonas tetramitiformis. The sequence goes on from LGRX02002185.1 coordinate 35,352, forward strand.
TGTCATACTTCCAGTCACCTGTCACAGATCAGAAAACCCTCAGTTTCGGCCTTTCGGGCTTCGCTTGCCTGCAGCGCAGCGTGTCACATCAGCAGCAGCGAGCAGGTGTCACAGAGCTCTAGCTAGCTCGTAGCTGCACACGAGACGACAGCGACAGGAACAGTTGAGAGTTTTGAGTTCGTCTCATATCATATCATGTCATCCTCTTGATGACAGCATGACACTGACACTGAAAAACGATTGAACCATTCGATTGATTGCGCACGCCCCTCATCGTTCGATCGTATTCGTCATGCAGTTTTGAGTTTAGATTTTCTTTAATTAAAAAAAGTTCCAGTTTGACGCGATTTGAGACTACAGACGAGCACTATCACTACTGTGAGAGTGACACAGACTTGACTTGAGAAAGACAAAGAGCGATGAATGAAAGTCCAAGTTGAAAACACGCTGAACAACTTTTGAACCAGCACGACAGACCTGGGTAGATTTTGAACTAGCACGACAGACCGAGGTAGACGTACGTACTATTAACATTCGAGAAATTTGATATCACTGGACATATTCCACATGGCTGTTGGAGACAAGATACATCCTCATGTTATAATGCGTTGTAAGATTATCGTGGCAGGTGCGCTGCAGTCGTCGAGATTTACAAGCCGTCCGAGACCTGTATACATGTCAGAATTGCAAACAGTATTAAAAGAATAAACTACATGTTCACTTGTAGGTTAGACTTCATTCATCGTTCACTTTTGGAATACCTGACGTATAGTTTCAAATCCGCAAAGTCTGAGCCCAAGGGAGTAAATTTCGGGGAACTCTACCTAACGTGCCACCTACCTATGTTTCATCTCTTCCTTGATTCACCAGCTTTGAAGCCAAGCGCTGGCAGACGTATGGCCACTGTCCTAAGCGGTGACGGAAGTTCGCGAATTTTTCTTTACGACCACACGCCACAGCCCGTTTAGACACGACCGTTAACACGAGGCCCCGAGAATAGTTTCACGCGGATGAGAAAAAGGAGCCACAAACCATTCCCCTGATAATATATGCACTCTGGTTTACTGCGCTGTGGAAGTCCATGTGTACAGTATGCACGCACCTTTCCGCACAAGTTTGTTCCGTGTCCCTACCAGCGCTTTTGAAGATCTGTATTGCGCTGATAATTGCTTCAGGTGATGCGACGGTCGGGAAGACATCTTTGACACAAATGTTTCAAAGCAAGGGTACCGTGTACCCCAAAAACTATAAAATGGTGTGGGAAACACCCACGAATGCACTTTGCTTATTTGTTGAACCAGTTTCGTTGCGGATCTTTGTAACTCTAGTTTCTTCAGTCTAATTTCTAACTTTGGCCGCAGACTGGCTCCTGTGACGTGCACGTCGTCCCCGTGCATATTCCAGACACCGCGACCACAGCGGAGTTGTTCATCTGCGACGTTGGCGGTCAGGATGTCTTCAGAGACCACGTCGCTCAAGTGGTGAGCTCGTCGAGTACCCATTCTTGTGAAGCTCATTTACAATACAGGATCCATGTCCCTGTGCTCCCGCTGCACGCGTTTGCTAGTCGCGCAAGCAAGTGCTTTAAGCATACCTACTGGGCGCACAGCCCAAGCCGTCCCGTTGAGTAAAACTCTGGTCTCGCGCTTTCTGCACGTGAAGATCTCCCGCCTACTTGCTACGTGTGCCTTATTTTCTCTCTTCGCCACCTGAACGTCAGGCGCCCAAACTTCTGGCTTGGTTTCTTTATAGAACTTGAGAACGTGCAAGGGAACGCGCGCGTCATGAATCGCTGGTGGTGGTCTTTTTGGTCCTCCCCACGTCGAACGCGCTTCTACTGGGAAAGCGGGCGTCGAAAAATGTGCACATCCTTTCCCATATCCAGCCAGTTCTCTGCTGTACAGAACACGGATGCTTAGGTTATTCGGTGCCTGACGCAGCATACGACCTCCGAGTACACGCCTCCAGCTTGCTGTGTCCTGCTTTTTGCCGCAGCACGGAAGTTCGGGCAGCAACGGGAGCAAATAGCCTCTGAGAACGCGCTCCTAGCTCATAGTTCGTTGATACTTGCCAGAGAACAGAGCTCTCGAATGCACGCTTCTCGCTTTCTTGTGCTGAAACTTGTGACAGCACAAAACTTCCCGTTGTTGTGCACACTGTGTGTTGTTATTCACTGCGGTACAAAACTTCCTCGTGTACGCTTCCAGCTTAGTGTGTGTGGTTTCTCCTTGGACCGATTCCTTTGGCATCACAGAACCAGAAAAGATCGGCTGCACTATGTACTTCCATCTTGGTGTGTGTGCTATTCCTTGGACCGACTCCTTTGGAACCCCGTAGCTACAGAAGACCGGCTGCACTAGGTACCCACGCCTTGGTGTGTGTATGCTTATCCTTGCGACTCCTTTGGAACCCCGTAGCCACGAAAGACCGGCTGCACTATGTACCCACGCCTTGGTGTGTATGCTTATCCTTGGACCGACTCCTTTGGCACCCCTCAGCCGCAGAAGACCGGCTGCACTATGTACCCACGCCTTGGTGTGTGCATGCTATCCTTGCGACTCCTTTGGAACCCCGTTGCCGCAGAAGACCGGCTGCACTATGTACCCACGCCTTGGTGTGTGTATGCTTATCCTTGCGACTCCTTTGGAACCCCGTTGCCACAGAGAGACCGGCTGAACTATGTACTTGCGCCTTGGTGTGTGTATGCTTATCCTTGGACCGACTCCTTTGGCACCCCTCAGCCGCAGAAGACCGGCTGCACTATGTACACGCCTTGGTGTGTGTATGCTTATCCTTGCGACTCCTTTGGAACCCCGTTGCCACAGAAGACCGGCTGAACTATGTACCCACGCCTTGGTGTGTGTATGCTTATCCTGGGGACTCCTTTGGCACCCCTCAGCCGCAGAAGACCGGCTGCACTATGTACCCACGCCGGGGATCAAAGGATTCAGCACACACTCATCGGGAGACTCATCCGGATTCTCCGGAGCTCACTAGTGAAGAATGGGACCCCCTAAGCCTCGCTGAGCCTTGGTGTGTGTGTGTGTTTTGCTCATCTGGCGGGCACTACCTCTTGGAGAGCTCGGTAGATTCGTCTGTCGTACTGCGAGGAGAGGCAGAAGGTGGTGATGTACACCTTCTGTGTTTTCCCTTGAATTTTGTGGGGAGCACTTAGGTGCCCGCATGTTTCCTTTTTTTGACATGGGGTGTGGTGTCCATGCGGTGTGGTGTAACTGCATTCTTGACATAACCATGGACCAACAGGTCCCATCCATCGACCGGGAGCCACTGGGGGGCATGCCAGCCTAGTCCAGTATCCTGGCAATGTGGGTCGCAGCGGCCACGGGATTACTCGGAATTTCAGCCTTTTTTCTCCTGATTTCTCCGAATTTCTCCGTAATTTGGCCTGCTGCCGCAAGCCTCCTAAGGCCTTAGGGGGCCTACGGCTCAAATTACTCGCCCCAACCCAATTCTTTCTCCTCCTGCAGTGCTTTTTTTTTGCCAGAATACTGGACCGGGCATGCCAGCAGGGTCCGCTTACTCCGTAACCCAGAGACCAACAGTTGTTTGGCGACGATCGGTCACATCGTATCATCTTTCCATGCTACTTTGCATTTGGGTCGGGAATATGTATGCGTTTGTGGTATCTTGTCACGGCCCCGCCCTGCTCTTGATTTGCTTCTCACATCCACTGGGATGATGGTGGGCTGGCTTTTGTTAGCCGATCTCATGCCGTTCAGTGTGTTTTGCTCATCGTAACATCTTTCGATGCTGCTTTGCATATGGGTTGGGAATATGTATGAGTTGGTGGTATCTTGTCACGGCCCCGCCCTGCTCCTGATTTGCTTCTCACATACACTGGGGTGATGGTGGGCTGGTTTTAGTTGGCCGATCTCATGCCGTTCAGTGTGTGTGTTTTGCTGGATGGTACAAAGTTGGATGACCTCCCAGCTACCCCACATTTTCGGTTGTGATTCGTGTTTGTGTTGGGTTCGCTTTGCGCTTGGTTTGGGATGTGTTGAAGTGAATGGTATCTTGCCACGGCCATGCCCTGTTCTTGAAAGCTTCTCACTCCACTGGGATGATGGTGGGCTGGTTTTAGTCGGCGTATGTAATGCCGTTCTGTGTGTGTGTATTTTCCGAAGCAGCACCGTACCTCCGAGTACAAGGGTACAGGTTGATGTGTGCTGCTACTTGCCACAGCACAGAGCCTCCAAGGGCACAATTGGAGCTCGCTGCGTGCTGCTACGTGCCTCAACACAGAGCCGCCGAGGGCACACTTGGAGCTCGCTGCGTGCTGCTACGTGCCTCAACACAGAGCCGCCGAGGGCGCACTTGGAGCTCGCTGCGTGCTGCTACGTGCCTCAACACAGAGCCGCCGAGGGCACACTTGGAGCTCGCTGCGTGCTGCTACCGTGCCGACACCAGAGCCTCCAGGCACACTTGGAGCTAAAGCTGCGTGCTGCACTACTTGCCACAGCACAAGAGCCGCCGGAGCACACTTGGAGCTCGTTGCGTGCTGCTACATCACCTGCACAACTGCAGAGCCGCCGAGGGGCACACGGAGCTCGTTGGGTGTTGCTACGTGCCACAGCACAGAGCGCCGAGGAGCACACTTGGAGCTCACTGCGTGCTGCTCGTGCCACAGCACAGAGCCGCCGAGGAGCACACTTAGAGCTCGCTGCGTGCTGCCTAAAGTGCCACAGCGCAGAGCCGCCGAGGGAGGCACACTTGGAGCTCGCTGCGTGCTGCTACTTGCCACAACACAGAGCCGCCGAGGGGCACACTTGGATCTCGCTGCGTTGCTGCTACTTGCCACAGCACAGAGCCACCGAGGAGGCACGGAGCTCGCTGCGTGCTGCTACTTGCCACAGCACAGAACCTCCAAGGGCACACTTGGAGCTCGCTGCGTGCTGCTACGTGCCTCAACACAGAGCCTCCGAGGGCACACTTGGAGCTCGCTGCGTGCTGCTACATGCCACAGCACAGAGCCGCCGAGGGCACACTTGGAGCTCGCTGCGTGCTGCTACGTGCCTCAACACAGAGCCGCCGAGGGCACACTTGGAGCTCGCCGCACCAAACCTCCGAGTGCCAGCTTCTAGCTCACTCTGTGCTGTGATTCGCCGCGGCACCAATCGTCCGAATGCCAGCTTCTAGCTCACTTTGTGTTGTGATTCGCCGCCGCACCAAACCTCCGAGTGCCAGCTTCTATTGGCTGCACCACTAAACTTCCAAGCGCGCACGTCTAGTTCTCGCTGCGTGCTGTTATTTGCTGCACCACTAGACTTCCAAGCGCGCACGTCTAGTTCTCGCCGTGTGCTGTCGTTTGATGCAGAGCAGATCCCACGCTTCCAGTGCACCATGTGTTGCTTACTGTTCTGGTTTGCTCTTCGGGCAAAGTGCTGGCCACTGTTCCTGTTAGGCCGGATGCAACAATACAAGTCGGGTGGAGCAGTGGATTCATCGATCGTTGGCGGCTGACGGCGCGTCTTTGGGATTTACAGTGCAGTGGATTCATCGATTGTTGGCGGCTGACAGCGCGTCTTTGGGATTTACAGTGCAATGGGTTCGGGGCGATCATGCTCGTGTACGATAGCACTAATCAGAAGTCCTTTGACAACCTGCCCATGTGGCTAGAGCTTCTTAAGAAACAGAGACCTTTCAAAGAGAAACCTATTCAAGGTGCTACCCTGCAGACCTCTTCCACAAGATGTGCGCTCCGGCTTGTTGCCTAAATGGACATCATCG
>LGRX02002186.1:0-20226 GCA_001247695.2 Cymbomonas tetramitiformis
CACGAAGGCAGCGCGTTCATCATGCTTTCTAGGTGCATATGCATTCTACATTAGAATCCTCTACGAATTTGGCTCGCTTGCGTTGCATTTCTTCTTCGCTGACTTCTTTCCTTCTGCGGCACAACGAACACGCCCAGCCAGGGCATCAGTTCTGCTAACATCTTGCACAGGGCCAGCGTGCAGCCACCAACAACACCGTAAATCGCAACCAATGCCAAAGCGCAAGCAACGGCCCGCGTCAGGAAAGCCCGTGGCAAGACGACAGAGGGGAGGGAGGCTTACTTGGTCGACGCGCTCTCCTGGCCGCCATCTCTTGTACTGCTGCGCGTTCACTCGCCAGCTGCGCCGTAGTCGTGATGCGCATGAAGTGCCCCGGATAGCTCCCCGATGACATAAGGTGCAATACCCTGATGGGCTGCGATGAGGCTAGCGTAGCCCCACTCGGCGGGCCGAAGAGTTGCATCGTGAACGGGGGGAACTGCCTGGTCTGAGGGGTATCCGGCTCAAAGGGATATTGATCAGCATCTAGACGAAGCACCCACTCATCTTCTGGCGGATGGATCCGGTACACCTGGATGCAGCGTTGGACGCTGGCCGCTAACAGAAGCAAGCCCTCTTCGGTGCCATAGGAGTGCGGCGTACTCAGTAGTGCGCGCGCTTCCAGCGACAGGTCCCAGTTGAACTTCGGCGTAACCGTATCCTCGAACTCCCCGTTTTGAACTTCATCGTATAACCGCTCCAGATTTTCCCGGAGGAGCGCATTATGTAGCACCATTCCATCGTGCTGGAACTTCACAAAGTTGCTGTCCGTGGTTCCCAGCTCGGCTGCCACGGCCCACATCCAGCAATCCCCATCCGCGGGGACATCTTCCAGAACGAAACCAGCCTTGGCAACGAACTCCCCCACCGCCTGCAACGACTCAAATCCCCGGTCGCCAACCCACTCCACCGCCTGGACCCCGCTGAGCTGCGCCTGCCACGTTGGTGGCTGGTGCGTCGATAGGTAGCCGCCGTCCTGGGTCTCCATGAGCGTGCTCAAGATCTTGGCCTCCGTATCCAGGGTGTCCGTGGCATACGACAAGATCACGGGAATATCCTTGCCATCCACATCGGCCTTGCGGACAACGGCAACCAGTTTGCCATCATCGGCATGTATAACTGTGCTCATGCCGTGACTGTGCTCGCTGCACACCTCAGGTAGGTTCGCAGCGTCTGGTCCGACAGCGCGTTCTCCCTCCGACTGCTGTGCCGGCAGGCTCGGACTGCCAGCCCCCTCCGGTGCATCAGCGGCCACGTCCGGGCGGTCAGTCTCTTCGGCGCATTCACCTGCAGTGGGCTGCGTCTGCATGCCAGCCTCCTCAGAGGGTGCACCTTCCGCCCCTGGCGCAGCCGTCGGTGCTGACTTTGCACCATCCATACACGGGTCCGCCGCGCACATGCCGAGGATCGATCCACACCATGCCCCGTCTGACCACTGCTGGACGCCTTGCTCGAAGACGCATGTACATCGGCACGGAAATGCGGGCTTGCCAGGGTTCCAGTTATGGGTGAGTGCGGCGGCGACCTGCACCGCGAATTCCTTAGTGGGGCGCGCTATGGCCTGTTCCAAGTGTTTGCAAAGGAAGCCATCCGCATCAAACAATGGGCGGAACGGGCTCCTAAACAATTTATCTTGAAGCCAATAAAACTTCCTCTCATCTTCCTGCTGCCTCTTTGCCTGCGACCTTCCCCCGCGCTTGCGTTTTTTTGGAGGGTCCGCCGGGTTGGAGGGGGATGCTGCAGTCGGACCGGATGGCTGCTTGCGCTGCGCCGGCTCCTCCGTCTGGCCTCCTCGTCTGGCGGCCACCGTGACAGCCTTGATGACGGACTGCGCCGTTGGGCAACGGGCACAGTCTGCTGCCTTGAAGAGGGGATGCTCGTGAAAACCATCAACACAGGACGACTGCACGACAGTGGCACTATTGTCGACGCCGGTGCTGTGCGGACGAGCAGCAGGGCCCGTAAGGCCCCATCCTCTCCACGATGCCAGCTCCTCACGCTTCTCTGCGGTGATTTCAGCCTTGCGCCCAAAAGCTCCGTCCAGCATTCTGCACGCCATGGCCACGTCCGCAAAGTCCACCACGGCCCGTGCCCGCGCCTCCGCTGCCGACAACGGCTCGAAACAGGCTAGGCTCGCGGGGTGCTCTGGGTGCACCTGATGCACCAGGAGAGGTGGCTGCATTTGGCCCGCCAACCGGAATGCATAGCACGCAGCGCACATGACATGTCCGAGCTGGGAGAGGTCTGAGCCCTCGATGGGCTGCACGCAATGCTTACACGCGTACACCTGAGGCAGGCTGTCGTAGCACCCCCGGAATCGGATGTCCGCCTTGCACGCAACGCACACCAGCCGCGTGGGGAGACCATACATGACTCGCAGGGTGTGGGGCATCGGATGAATCTGGTTCTCCAGGTCAATGGTCGCGTTAGGTAACACCGACACCGCCCCGTACAGGCAGATGGTGAGCGACCGCTGGTTTCGGAAGGCGGCCCAGTCATCCGTCCTGCCTGGGCTTATTCCACGGTGGGCGACGTGGGTGGCCGGCCACATCGTCACCCACCCCGGACCACCACCATGGCGAACCCGCTCAAAAGGGTGGCTTGTGGGGTAGCCTTGACATGCGTCTGGCAACCGCATGTTGCCATCGTTCCAGATCTGAGGCAGCCGGGTGTCTGGACAGACCTCCGTACATGCCTGGTCGTCGAGGCAAAGGAGTGCCGAGAAAGTGTGGATGGCCTCTGCACCGAGGTTCGGGGCCGCGTCAAGACCAATCTCGATACGGAAGGGCGCGATGTCGAGGTGGTCGATCTGGTCCGGGCTGTCCGGACACCGTCCCAAAGCAGCAGGCTTCTCGTAAAATTCATAGCCAGCTGCAGTCCGACCGCGGTGGCGAAGGACGGCGTCCACGCCCTCTCGCATGGTGCTCTGGAAATACAGGTGGACCGACTGCATCTGGCGCGCAGCGTGCACAGTAGGGGCGTCCTCCTTGATTTTCGACCAGTAGCACCTAACCTGGTAACGGGGATGCGGCGTCGTTATCGGTGGGTTTCTCGCCGTGCCGACCTCATCCGCGAAAAGCCCAGACACTTTCACGTAGTCACTGAAATCGAAGATGGTCCGGTAGTACTGATCATTGGCCGCGAGTGGCATTCGCGCTTCCTTGGCCAGGCGTATCGCAGCCGCTGCGCCATCCTCCCATGCCTTCAAGCGCGTAGTAATCCGCTGGTGAGGCTCTTCTGCAATGTAGGCGCCAGTCGGTACGTCCGTCGGTTTAGTTGCGATGTACTCGAAGGCCATTTTAGCCTTGCGCCAACGACGCTGCAATGTCGACAAGAAGGCGTCGAAGTCCCGTGAAGCCTGCTGCTGCAGTGTAATGCATTTAGCAGCGCGGCATGCGTCATCCCCGCTGCTGGCTATGGCCGCTGCCTTCGCCGTCTGCCACTTGGTCATGGCAGCTTGGCAGGACACGGCCCAGGATTTAAGCTGGGTGTACTCCCTAATTTGCATATCAAAGATGGCCAGGGCTATGCCATCCCTCATCTCCTTCACAGCAGCCACCAGATCCCGCCTGCCATCTCGTGCTTCCCGCTGCCACGCTGCACCTCTGCCAGAAAACATATACTTGTCCAATAGGTCGTTCGTAATGATGTGAAATGCAAACGGTCGTTCGTCACCCTCCCGGCTGCGTTCGTCGCAATATGACACCTGGTCCGCCGACGGAAAGCAGGACGTCCAAGGTGGTACCTGTACACATGTGGGCACAGCACAACAAACACATCACCGCTTAGGTTCCGGCGCGTGTCCGGGGAGCTGTCCCCACATCGCAGCCGTCCCCTCGGCAGGTGCACAGCACAACAAACACATCACCGCTTAGGTTCCGGCGCGTGTCCGGGGAGCTGTCCCCACATCGCAGCCGTCCCCTCGGCAGGTGCACAGCACAACAAACACATCACCGCTTAGGTTCCGGCGCGTGTCCGGGGAGCTGTCCCCACATCGCAGCCGTCCCCTCGGCAGGTGCACAGCACAGCAAACACATCACCCCTCAGGATCCTGCAACGAGCGCGCATCGCTGAATCAGTCACTTTAATTAAACAAGGCATTATTTGTTACAACATTGTTTGAATGGTACTAGTTGCCTCTATTCTACGAATAACTCAACATGGCCCGTGCCCGCGAAAAGTTGTCATGCAAGCGTTCTAATCCTCCATGGTCCACCGGCCTGGCTCGCTGCCTTCTTCTGCCATCGGTTTACGGTCCTTCTCAAGCTTGTTCCGAAGCATGTACGCAAACTTCTTAACAACCCCGCCGCACAACAACGCGTGCATGAATTCCTGCATACCAGCCAATAGCACGCAACTCGTGTGTTCAGGTATCACTTCCCACAGCACATACTGCTCAATCTCCAGATCGAGCTCTTGTGCTGTGCCCAGCAGCACACTTTCTTTATTGCGTTGACGTGGGCCTGGGGCTAACGATATCAGTTGCCAGAGTTCATGACGGCAGAGAAGCATCCGTACCCGCTGCATACCTACGGAAACAGCGCAACGCGGACTATAGGATTGCTGGTATCCGAATGCAGGCAGTAAAATATATTTCAAAAGTTGCTTACATCTAGGGGGCTGCGCCACGCCCTTCCCTAGCGCACTCACTACTATCGATGCAGACAGTTTATTCCTCTACAGCTTAGTCGCACTAACCTACTCCTCGCCATCCTTCAGCTTGGTGACCCATCGATATCGAACCATTGCACTGTGTCGCCAATTGCATCCGTCCATGAACGTTTCCGGAGCGCGCCATCTTGATCTTGGCTACTCTGTCTGCCGCTCCCTACTGCCGCATCACTTGCGGAGTCTTCGTGACTGTGATCTTCGTCATCAGTACTGCTGTCGTCATCGGAAGGGTCCCCCCCCGGCGGCGGGTTCTGAGCGGTACACGCCAGAACGCTTGCAAATTCATCCCAGTGCAACCAGTGCTCCTTTCGGCCCCACGCAGGTAGCCGCAACCTCCCGATCGTACACCTTCACGACGACATAGCCGTTTGGGGGTTGGGTGTCCTCCACTTCCGTGTTGTATGTTCCGGATTCGACACGTTTGCCATCTGGCGATGGCGTCCACACATACCAAGGGTCAAAACGTACGATTTTGGCTGCAAACATGTATCCGAATAAATCCGCCGGAGCTCCCTCGTTGTACTTGAACGCAAACAAGTTGCAATCTGGTATTGTCAAGCGTGCCCCGATTTCCACTTTGCAGGACTCCCGTGCCCATGTGAACTCCTACCGTCCAAACCACCCACAAACCCGATCGAAGAATCAGCATATGCTTACACGGCCACGCATAGTCGTGGGTGGTGTCAGCAAGGAGTTACTGGCAATGCAACGCTTACTGATTTTACGAAACAAGAGAGCCCGCAGACCAAGAACCTGCATTTGTTCAGTTTCACACTGCCATTGACCAACCTCCACCATCGTCCCCAACCAAACATGCCGTGTGGTGTACGCAAGGAGTGTCTTGCAATGCAAAGCTTACTAATGTTACCAAACAGGAGAGACCGTCGACCAACAAACTTTAACCGAGACCCGTTTATACCTTAGGGAAGGCTGCGCCTGCGGTCCTGAATGCCGCGCCTGCGGTCCTGCAATAGCTTGATCGCTGGAGGCGTGCCAGTGACAAGCATCCCGGTGGTAGGGTCAACATAAGTTGCCTCAAACGCTTCTGCCAAGGCGCATGCGGTGGGCCTCTCCGCCGCTGCTATTTTCCCGCAGTCAAGGATAAGGCTGGATAGCTTCGAGGCCACCATGGGGATGCGTGTCCGCTTGTTCAGGATGTTGGGCACGCGCGCATTGGTGTCTTCGTCGCACACGCTTCGCAGCGCATCCCTTCCATCCCGTGTGAAGAGGCGTACGAGGAGGGCCGCAATAGCCCAAATGTCCGTCGCGGGAGTCGGACCACCTTCGCCATACTCCGGAGCCCACACTGATCCTCTTTTTTGCACCTTACGTCCTTGACTCCAGCGTGCTCGAGAGAAGGCATCCACCGCGATTCCGTCATGGGGTTGCCGACGTGCCAACCCGAAGTCGATGAACACTAAGCTCCCAGGGCGGCTGGGACAGAGCACCAAGTTATGTGCGCGCAGGTCCCCATGCGCAACTCCACCAGCGTGCAGCGCCCGTAGCCCGCGCACCATGCGCAGGCAGATTTCCCGCTTGCACGCCATGTCCAGAGGGCATGTTGGCTGCCGAAGGAAGGCGTCCAGGCTGATCCCATGGTCCATGAACAGCAGGAAGGGTGTAGGACGATGGCCATGGCGCGTGACGATTCCGTAGTTGTGTGGTGGCACAACATACTCCGGAGCCGCCCGCCACGCGCTGGTTGTCATGTAGAGCTCGCGTGCGCATTCCACATATCGCTTCTCAAGCGTGGGATGACAGGTCTGGTTGAACTCCTTGTACACCAAGGGCACGGTGCCGTTCACAGTGCACCCAACGCGCAAGTCGCCGTATCCACCCCGGACATGCTCAGCTTTACCCAATGGGGTAGATTTGTCGATGGCCTCGTACGACACTGGAGCAATCCCACAAGTCTGTGCCAGGGCATGTAGCACGTCTGCATTAAACTGGATATCCCCATGGATGAACCATTCCGCACTGAGCTTGGCCCAAAAGTCGACACTCGGACCAACGAAAAGGGTTCGCACATGGGCACCAGCCCCTTCGCTCTCCGCCGGCGGACATTGTGGTTGACTCTTCGCCGCAGCCTTAGCCTTCTTCCTACGTTGTCGTTTATGCGCATTTGAGCAACGGCGTTTGTTTCGCTGTTGCACCTACAGCATCAAGGACAATGGGCATTGCCCATGACAAGTTAACACCATTGTACCCCAGCACGCACTAGCACTCCTATCGCTATTTCAACTACTATTCCTACTACTACTATTACGGCTACTACTATTGATACTATTCCCATCGTGACTATCTCCTATAGAATGTTGTAATAATACCTCCTATACTATTACAAACCGGACTCCGCACTTCCCATGCGACTACCATACACGTAGGGAGAGCTAACAACCCTCTTAACACGCAACTCCCGACCCATGGGCATCCACAACAACCCTCCACAAACCACACCTCGGGTTACAGGCGCGTGCCCGGGGAGCTGTCCCCACATATTGAGCATCCCAAGCAACCTTCTACAACCGGGCGCCTGCCCACCATGCACACCGTCGTCCAGAATACGGTACCGCCCACTATCACATGGAGCCCCTAAGCTATTCATGCGACTCCCGTACACATCGCAACCCACACCGTACCTCGGGAAGACCCACATCGTCACTTGTAATGAACAAATCACAAGCTGTAATATAAAACAAAACTGGCAAGCGGTGACTCAGTAGCATTATCTTTAATATACTATTTACATAGTGTTCAAAAGAGGTTCACTCAAACCAGTTCTGCCTACAGCATGGGCACGTCACCCACCTCGAGGAGGCAAGGGTTTCTACAAGCAAAGAAAAACACGAAATATGCATGTATTTCTCTTTACACTCGCATCCTAGGCCACCGCAGTCCACTACATCCTCCGGATCCACTTCCTCTAAACACACTATGCAGAACGCCTCCTCGGATCTGGGGAAAAAGGTCCTCTGAACGTCCTCCCAGGTGTAATCCTCCTCCACTTCATCTCCCTGTGCGAACAGGGAGCCCGTGACCTAGGATCATTATGACAGCACGTCACGAAGTTCCTCCTAAACATTCCAACCTTTACCCAATACGGTACCGCCCACTATCACATGCAGCCCCTAAGAACAGACTATTGGGAATAAATGAATCTCGATCGTCGTCTAAAAACCTTCATTTTGACACAATTTTCGTCGTCTAAAAGTTATTGCCACGTCATCTGAAAAGTGCCACGTAAGCGACACGTAAGCGACACGTAAGTCGTCCCGCAATTTTTATTACAAAATATTACTGGAATTATTTATTTGTGCATGATACTTTCGTACTCGGCGAGTCCCGGTAGATTTTTTTGTTGCATTTTTGTTCATATGCGTGCATATCATTTACAAGTATGCAAATATGGGTACATCCATGTGCAATTTAGGCCAACATGCACGGTACACGTTTATGAATGTGCGTATATAGGTGCTTCAATTCCCGTAAAATAAGTTGCAACTGAGATGGGTACTAGCATATGATACACAAATCTATACCATCATACAAATTTATTCAAAATACACCAAATATTTGTCTATGATGTCTTCTAGGCAAGAGATTTCGATCATTTCACCGTGCTAAGGCTACTATATTGCTGATACATTGGAATCTATATCTTCAATCCACAATTATTTGCGGTACTTGTAGGTTTTATTTCCCTCGATAGCGAGGTAACGTTGACGGCAATGTTGACGCTCTATCGGAAAACATAAATGGCAGAGCTTTATTGGTCAAGGCAATTGCATCGCACGCAATATAGGTCGATTTCCTCTTCTCGTTGATGCCGCGGAATAATAAGCGCCCAAGTGACGTCGATTGGAATGACCAGTGTCCTTGGGGTAACCCATTCGTTCCCTATTGGGCTCTGGTCGGGATAAAGTTCCGGTTCTTGAAGGTCAAAAAACATGTATTTCCGAATTCTCCAGGTGTAGCGCCACCAAACGATCCCTAAGTCCTGTCGGACATGTCTGTCCTCGTAGGGGATGTTTAAGAACTTACATATCATCCAGCTGTCTACATTGCATTGAGGACATCGCATGTGGACCATTCCATGTGTATTGATAGCGTCTGCAGTGGCTTCATCGCGATCGCGTGTCCCATAAACTCCGAATCGTAGAATTGAAGGCATAACGTGGCCACGATATTGCAGGATTTTATACCTGTAGATAACAATGCTTGCAAGGTGATTAGCAGTTGAAGCGAGCGTCGCCCATAGCAAAAGTCGAAAATATAAATTGTGAGGATAAATGTGGAGCTATAATACCTGCAGATGGCAATGCTTTCAAGGTAAGTAGCAGATGTTTGAAGGTATGGTTGAAGGTGCGTATGTTAAAAGAAACAGGGGGAAATGAATCTTCAAGGGTCGGGCAAGAGCTTTTGTACCTGGTCGTGAGTGGACCGCGGGTCGTGCAAGAGTAGTGTACTTTTGGTCCAATCAGCTTCGTATATCTCGCACATGCGGGATCACTTAGTCGCCGATTCCCGTATGCAAATGTGGGCACATCCATGTGCAATTTAGGTCAGCATGCACGGTACACGTTTATGGATGTGCATATTCGGATGCTTAAATTCCCAGAAAACAAGTTGCAACTGAGATGGGTACTAGCATATGATACACAAATCTATATCATCATACAAATTTAATCTATATACACCAAATAATTGTCTAGGATGTCTAGGAGCACATAAATAAGGGTAAGTGTTGGTGTAGCTAGCAGAATAATACATCAGTGTAAGTATCTAATGTGAACTTGCAAATATAAAATAAAGACTGTACACAAGCGTATATGTTTCCTAACGGCAGTTGCACCACTTTCCATCATCATCATTCTCGGGAGAGGCACCGGAGTTCAACTCGGAATATAGTCCGTGGGAACCGGCATTGTCACTGGGGTTCTTATGTCAGCGACGCCTTGCTCGTCGGAGTATACATGCTCATCCAACAGTTGAAAATACCATGTTTCCCGCGTTTTGCGGATAAACCTCCACTTCGCGTAAGCGGGGTCATGTCTAGTCATGTCATATCTAGGATGCAGCGCAGGATCGACGAACAGTTCCTCGCGAATTAGAAACAAATTCCAGGATTGGCACACACGACATTTTTCGGATTCTATGTGCAGTCGTTCAAGCTGAACAGGTAAGTCTGCAGGGAAATGAGGTGCATTCATATTGGAGGTAGCGTGTTATGTAATCGCAAGCGCCACACTATAATACCTGCAGATGGCGATGCTTTCAAGGTAAGCAGCAGATGTTTGAAGGTATGGTTGAAGGTGCGTATGTTAGAAGAAACAGGGGGAAATGAATCTTCAAGGGTCGGGCAAGAGCTTTTGTACCTGGTCGTGAGTGGACCGCGGGTCGTGCAAGAGTAGTGTACTTTTGGTCCAATCAAATTCGTATATCTCGCACATGCGGGATCACTTAGTCGCCGATTTTTTAATCAAAGACAAAAACACAACCGAGGCAGAAAACCCCATACACAGGCACATCAGCATATCGGCAAGAAACACAAGCCATTGACGAATGAACATTATACACTTCTACCACATTGTTAACATATGTTTAAGTATACTATTCTTATCGAAAAGTAGTCGAAAATCTAACCCTCGGGAGGTTGCAATCCTAAGTCTTACTCGAAATCAAAGTGGAATCAAGATAACATTCTGACTCGTAGCCGCCGTGGTTTCGTTGACGGTAACGTTACGGCTGAACCTGTCGGAACTTGAACCGAAAGGCAAGGTCGTTTCGAAACACACATCGAAAATACCCCAACGTGCATTTGTTGCCTTCCGCATTCCTGCACATATAACATTCATTGTAGTTCCTCCACAACATTCGAACAGTCATACCATGAGGAAGATAGTCAAAATTCCTCATTCTCATTCTGGGGGCAGTAGGGCATGTTGCATACATGCCAAGAACATAGGCAACAATACATTCTCGCTTGGATGGCATGGTTGGATGAGGTGGCAGGTGAAGAAAGAAAAGTGCCAAGCTGAAAAGTGAGTTGTGAGGACAAGGTAGGTGCTTAAATATCTCAGTAGTGTGGCCGTCGTGATTTCAGTTGGCCAATCAAATGACCTCTTTCAGGTGGGTCGGATCGAAGGCCCGCATGTCACAAACATAGCATGTCACAACATTGGAAATGTGAAACGTCGATAACAATTTCATTCAAAATATGTTCGAATACAATTATATTTAACGGTGTTCCAACGATAAGTCAATTTGCTCAATGACAAAGCTATATGCTGTCGCTATATAGCATCAATTCATCCGACGGAACTTGACCCAAGAGCTAAGCTCCTCTCTGAACACACGACAAAAAGGCTGAGTGAGCATTCCATGCCTTCGCCGTCGACGCATTGTGTATTGTAGTTCTGCCACAACGTTTGGATAGTCATACCCGGCGGAAGAAGAACTGTATTGCTGCATGGGTAAGACTCCCCGTGATTTTTGGCAAACTGGTCGATGTATGTGAAAACAGACTGCCGCTTGGATGGCATGACTATGGTAGAAGTAGAAGCGGGTGCGTCGCTGACGGGAAAAGGGGGCAAATGAGTAGTTTAGGCAAGAAATAGAGCTTATGATCTTGGAAAGTCTTGGACCTGCCGAATTATTAGCCTATCAGATACCCGGTACTAGTCCGCTCGGATCGAAGGACCTACAAGTACATATCTACTATTATTTTGCGACGAAGGCGTGTCTGCGAAGTCCATGATTATCCTGTCTGCATTGCCAATCATTCTATGAAAGCAACCTCTGAAGTATGCTTTTCGGGCACCTTAACTTGCAGATGCACATCATCAACCGACCAAACGGAGTGAGACGGTAAAATGGATAAGAATATACAAAATCTGGAGCGTGTAAGTTGGAGTGTACAAACCCCATTCTTGCTGTATACTTCTGAAAGTGAGGGGTTTTGAAAATTGTGGCGTCCCGCATTTCAATGCGCACCGAGGTAACGATTTGCCCGCCAGATATCTGCTGTCTCACGACGGGGCGACCCTTTGGCCGACCTGCAAAACATGCGACGCATTGGATTTCCCAAAAGGCTAGAAACTGCAGGTAGTCCCCATAGGACCAAGCACTCATGGAATTCCGTTCTGCTGGATGCCGCGTATCCCCCGGGTACTTAAACAAAGGTCGGCATCTTGCATATGGCTGTCCTAATATATGACCCCTTGCAAAACGACAGAAAAACTTATGCCGTGCGTAATCAGCTTTCCGACAAGTTTGGGGGGCTTTGCAGTAATTCGCAAGATAGCAGCCGGTACACGTTGCAAGTTGTGAACGATCTTGAAGCCCGCAGTGCAGGCAAACTGGGTACAAAAATTTCATCCGTAAAGGCAGATTATCATGCACGCTTGCGTCATACATTTGAAATTGTATCTTATGTTCCTCTTCCATCGATTTCTTGAGCGCTAGTTCTGAGGGCGAGGACTCTTCAGGGAACCATAGTAACCAAACGTTTTTATCTGGATTTTCCTTCCGCAAAGTAGCAAGTATTGTCATTGGAATTGATTGAACTGAGATGGATGGGAATAAAGGTGCGTCGATGAAGTGTCGAGCGGGGAAATGATTTTGGAAGAGAGGGGAATAGGTTTCATACCTCAATGGTCGTCGTGGTACCGCTCAACTTCATTTAACCAATATAATCAGGCAATCACAATGAAAGCGGAGGCATGTCACCCGCCCCATAAATGACATCGGTTCCACAACAACATATGTCGTCAATACTTTTGGAGAATATACTTTATTTACAATTGTCATATCAAGATATACCATACGTGTTTCATCAGCGTACTTCTGCACTGAGACAATAGGTTATTAAGACTATCAACAAATATTGACCTAGGTGCTGGCACCATGTCCTAGCAGGGAAATCATCATTGCCTAGCGAGCTTTACTTTTCTTGTTCTGATCGGATCCCGGATTTCCGCCTGGTGCCACTTTCCGCTTAGGTATAGGCCCCGCCTTCTTGGCGGCCTCAGCCTTCTGTTTCTTGGCGGCCTTCTCGGCCTCGGCCTTCTGTTTCTTGGCGGCATCCTCCTGTTTCTTGGCGGCCTTGACGGCCTCGGCCTGCTGCTGCTTGGCGGACTTGTCGGCCTCGGCGGCCTCGGCCTGCTGTTTCTTGGCGGCCTTGGCGGCCTCGGCCTCCTGCTGCTTGGCGGTCTTGGCGGCCTCGGCGGCCTCGGCCTGCTGTTTCTTGGCGGCCTTGGCGGCCTCGGCCTCCTGCTGCTTGGCGGCCTTGGCGGCCTCGGCCTCCTGCTGCTTGGCGGCCTTTTCCGTTTCCCTCATTTCGACCGCCGTCTTCTTCTCCCGCTCCTTCTCGACTTTCTCTTGCTCTTTACGATGTGCCTCTCTCTGCCTTTTCACCTCGTCGTATTCCTGCTTGCTCAACACTTCGTCGGCCAAAGAAAAAAATCCATCGGGAAACCTAATGCGCTCTTTCGCTGAGTCGACCATACCTTGCTCCCTGCATCCAAGACACCAGCACTTGTTAAAACCGATATACAAAGTATTTTTTCAAAAAATGGATGTAGACATGAATGCTTACCTATCGAAAGCGACGGAACCCAATCCCAACATGTTGGCGGCTACCGAAGTGGTCCCCGAACCGCAGCACGCATCCAAGATGAAGTGATAATCGTGATGAAGAGGTAACACCCCCTCGTACGCAGATTTCCCCCTCGCTTCCCCCTCTAACTCAGGACCTCGCATATGGATATTGATGAGGTCGTGGATGAGCTTCAGCGGCTTATGGTGTTTGTTAATTCTTTTACCCTCGGAGTTAATGGCGAATTTCGACGAGTGTACAGGGGCATATTCCCAGGTGTTGGTTCGGCAAGAAGCCACGAACTGCTTATCGACGACATCACTATCCGCATTCTCCTCCTCACCGAGAACTCTAATCAAGTTCTTCATCCAGGGAAGCCTTTTATGCACGGCTGGGTGGGTTTCGTCTGCGAGAGCAATCAGCGCTGCTTAGTCAGATTGCCCATGCTTAGACGCCAAAAGGCAATCACAGAATTGTACGTAACTTAACATCTACGGACCTGTAGGTGTTGCTTCCTTGACGTAGTAACACAAGACAAAGCACTCCATACGGTTGGCGTAGTTCCGTGGCGCAACGCCGGATTCCAAGGGCATCATGTTCGATCTGCTCAAAGGTTTCACCCAGAACATCTTTTCGGCGTTCCCGTGGCAAAACTGCTTGGCGGCTTCGAAGAACTCGTGGTGTTGTTGGAAGCCACAGAAACATCCCCCTACCCAATCATCACACGTGGTCAAATTGTTGAAGTTGTGTAGGAATTGCTTGAACTCTCCTGCTAAGAGAGGTTTCGGGAACCATTTCTTGTTCGAGTCCAGAGCATACTCGCAATCCATAATGAAACCGGTGAATGGAAGCCTGGGAAGAGTCGTGAAGGATTCAGGTGATGCGGGCTCCAGCAGAAAGTCCTTCTTGAAAACCAACTGCGGAATCTTGTGAGTGTAGAAGTAGTCATCATCGTCGACTTGCTGGCCCTCAGGAACGTTTGACAATATTCGATAACTCACACCTGTGTGCAATGTAAACGATTAGTAATTACATAGCTACGGTGCACAAATGGAATATGAAACCGAGATACGCACCTGGAAGATCCTTTAGGATGTTTTCCGCAGTCGATGCTGTCGTCGACCCGATTTTCAGCAACATCCTGCTCTCGATATTATTCCAGTAGAACTTTATATCCTTCGGAATGTTTTTGATCAGTTTCTCTATCTTCTCCTCGTGCCGCTGTTTTTCTTTTGCAGGCCGTTGTTCAAATTGAAATTTCCGGTTCTCCTGCTCGTTCTTGCAGGAGACCTTCGGGGGCACCACTCCCGCCTGGTACAGTTGTAAACAAACCCCGTTGTTAATTGAACGCGCAAGCCGATATGGAAAAAATCAGATATCGTGAAGGACGACCAGAGGGCGCAACTTAGGTAAATTACCTTCAGTAATGTACGTATTTCTCTCTCATCCCCAGCCCCTGGGAAAACTTCGCAAAACTTCCCCCAGTCTTGTTCTGGGTTGGGAAACGTAAAGGTGTCAAGCTTCTTTTGCAGCGCAATGATTTCTGCATCCAGCTCACCGTACGTCATCTTACGAGCCCAGAACTTCGACTCGGGAGCACCGGGATCCACGACAGCATCCACTGGTTTCCTTTCCTTAGGTATGGGATACCCATCTTCATCTAGGTAAGGAATGAAGCAGGCTGCACCTATGTCGTATATGTCGTTTTCGAACCCTCCCGGTTGTGTTTGCAGAAAGTTCTGCATAGAATGCCGGTTTTTCTTGAGAAAGCTCAGTTGCCGGTAGGCCGGTGTCGATTCCAAGGAGGTTGTTATGTTGAATCGTTTATGAGCCTCTGAGGCAAGCAGCATTAGGTTCTCTCGAACATTGTTGAGAGTCTTGATCTCGGCGATACGGTTGATCATATCTTTGACCGTGTACTTCCGTTCGATGACGGCTTCGTCGACGAGGTCAGTGATCTCACGTAAGTGTCCTTCGGTCAAGGGGGCCCAGCTTTCATAGAACCCCTTCGGCAGATCATGGTAGACGATCGGCTTTCCGGCTGTGGGGTCCCATTTAGGTTGCTTGGTCGTTGGTGCGTTGAGGTCAGTTGTGCCGGTCGACATACCGATTGAACGTTTACGCTTATTGCGAGATGACCCAACCGTGGCCAAGGTCGTCTCCGTGGCGTCTTCATTGTCCGGGTCAACTCCCTCTAGCAAACCTTCATTGTGGGCCTTCATCACTGAAAGCGGAAACATGAAATACCAAATCGTCAGTTAGCTACTGCAAAAACACCTAAGAGCAAATAAGAATAATGTCGGGACGGAATTCACAAAAAATGGCAGCACCTCTCTGAAGTTGTTTGAACAACTGGTACGATTGCACCGAGATAGCCCAAGCAGCCCAATGCGTGTTCTTCTTGTCTGCATTCAGCTTCTGGTGATTGAACACCTGCGTCTTCAGCGCCGCTTCGAATTCGGGATTCAAGTTCTGCTTCGGCGGCACCCGACGGTATTTCAAGTTCTCAAAACTCTTCATTCCAGCGTCTCTCTCGTTGGGTTCGGCCATCAGTTTCTCCACGTGTTTTCGCATGCCAAGAATGATCTCCGTCATGTTGCGGTGCTTCATGTAGGCGTCAATGTTGTTCTGCTCATTCCCAAGCTGCGTGCGCAAACGAATTGCACGGATCATGACTATAGCTGAGAAGCTGGCCGACCGTAAACCTCCCTAAACACTTGAGTATGTAAGCCCTGAGAAGCACCTGAGAAAACTGGCATGAGTGAGACACACCTGATTCATTTCGATGGCGCTCAAGTTCATGAAGAGACGGCATTCGATGAACTGAAACGCTTCCGTTCGATTTTCATGGTTTGCGTGCTTTGCTTCATCCGCCTTGACGCAGCGACGCTTTGCCTCCAGCAAATGCTGATGTCCAAAGCAGGTGAATCTGTAGAATAACAAAGAAAGTGTAAGTTGGAACACATATGCATGCATCCATCAACGCAATGGGTCTTACCTGTATCTGCCTTTCCCGATGTCCGCCCAAACGAATGCCTCTGGGTTGGTGCTTGTTGCATCTTTATGATTCTCTATGACGGAAATCAGGGCTGGAGATCCCGAACCGGTGTGTGGGTTCCAGTACATCATTTCGGCAATAGCCTGGGCGTGATGTTCGTCCAGTGGTCGAGGGCGATGCGCTCCTTCTGCATCATCGATGTACTGGATGGGGATTCTCCACGATGTCGCACATGGATTATTATTGTCGACCAACTTATGCATGTCATCGATTTCCCTGATGGCCCACATAAGCAACGTATACTTGGTTTTAGTAATGCACATACACCATCAAAAAAAGCAATGGTCGTATAAGTAAATCTCGGGAGGGAAGATGCATACTTGCGAATGGCAGCCTGCTTTTTTTGCTCATCTGCCTCGGTTTCATCGGCGGTCTTCGGAGTCTTTGAAGGGGACACAATCTCCTCATCACCCTGCTCCATGATGAATGCAGGAATTGGCCGCTGCGGAGTTCCAGCTGCAGGAGATACAAGGCCCGCTGATGGGAGAGGGCTTGCCGCTGATGGCCCTGGAGCAGGGCTTGCCCCTGATGGCCCTGCACCTGCAGGGTTTGCCCCTGATGGCCCTGCACCTGCAGGGGTTGCCCCTGATGGCCCTGCACCTGCAGGGCTTGCCCCTGATGGCCCTGCACCTGCAGGGTATGCCCCTGATGGCTCTGCACGTGCAGGGCTTGCCTCGCAGGAACCTGAAGGGCTTATTCCAGAGAGTCTTCGAGATTTACGAGTGAGAGGTGTAGTTTCAATTGAAGGAGGTGTAGCCGTTTTTGTATATGGTAGTTTACGACCCGTATCGTCTCCACCAACTGGAGGTTGCGTTGGCACCTCAGCTTCAGCTTCAGCTTCAACCTCAGCTTCAGATGGAGGCCCGTGACTATCGAAACCTTCTCACAGCACAAAAGCAAATCAATTCTCAGTATTTGAATACATATATCATTTTTGTGACCTAAGACGGAGAGCGAAGGAGAAAGGGAGATAGAGAGCGAGAGATGTTTTATATCGGCTCACCGGCATCGCCTTCAGGGTTGGCAACTTGTTGCGTTGGAACCTCAACATCAGATGGAGGCCCGTCACTATCGGAACCTTTTCACAACACAAAAGCAAATCAATTCTCAGTATTTGAATACATATATCATTTTTGTGACCTAAGACGGAGAGCGAAGGAGAAAGGGAGATAGAGAGGGAGAGATGTTTTATATCGGCTCACCGGCATCGCTTTCGAGTGCCGAGTTGGCAACTGGTTGCGTTGGCACCTCAGCCAAAGATTGAGGAAGAAGGTCCGCACTGCCGACACCCCCTGCCAACACGAAAGCAAATTAATTCTCAGTATTTGAAGAGATAACATTTTATCTAAGATAGAGAGAGGGAGATTTACCTATGATCCAAAGGTAGTGTTTCGATCTCACGAGTTCGTCGTCCTTTCCAGCTTCCTTATTTGCAAATCGGATGCGGGCCACCGTCGTGTCGTCTTCACGGACGCTGCCGTCTGGAGCTGTCCACGTCGGGGCGCTGTCCAAAATGTAGGCATATCCTCGTTTGTGGAATATCGGTGTGGTGTCAATGACGACGACATCTTTCTGCATCAAAGCAGTATCTTGTCCTTCAGGTCGAGGACGGACGGGCTCGTCTTGCACTGGGGCCTTTTCCGCCGCTTTTTGCAAGTTTTCGACGGACTCGGATACTTTCTCTGGAACGTTCTCCGCCAGGAGATGATCTTCGGCTTTGCGAATACTCCCAAGATCTGGAAGATACTGTTGCGATCAAACGGATAGGTGAGAAGCAGCGGAACGCGATAAGCATTAAAATAACATAAAATTGACAGAAGGGGTGAATTTTGAAACCATTACCTCGGAGACAAACGCGGCCCATGTCGAGATGTGCAAAGTCGGTTCAACGATCTGGAGATTATTGTTTTTGGGGGTGTATTTCTTTGAGTGGAGTCGAGAATAATCCTCGTACTGCTCGGTGTGAATAGTATGCAATGTATCCACAAGTTCGGTGAAGCACTTGAGCATCTTTGGGAAATATTCGTTTTTCAAGTAGTCTGCTTCACCAAGATTCTTGTGAAGATTGTCGAGTCGCTCGTTGTCTTGCGTGATAAGCATGTACTTTGCATCGATAGCTCTGAAGATATCTTCACGGCGGAAATCCCGGGTCGTGATGAAAGGCGATGCAGTAAAGCAGTCAGAGGCAGCAGTGTACATTTTGGGCACTGTACCGATGGGTCTCTTTTTTACGGGTTGCGCGCCAGGGCAAATGAATTTATCCATTGCGAGCATAATGCCTAAGAAGCGAGGATGCTCTGCTATGTCCTTGTCCTTGGCGAGATCGATATACGTCTTGAACCATTGTGCAACAACGGTCATCTCGGTGTCAGCGTCAGGTTCAGGGATTTCAGGGCGACCAAATGACAATACTTTGTCGATGATGATTCCCGCTAAGAGGTGCTGAGGTACTGAAAAGAACGAATGAATTCGAAAGGCTGAATTAGAAAAGATAAGCAGAAGATAAATAAGGCCTGAATTAGAAGGAGAAGGAAAACGAAGGGAAGAATGAGAGAAAATACTGACCAATTTTCCCAGTTCTCCCTTGCACGGGCTGCTGTTTGGGTACGTTTCTCTTCGGCATAGTATGAACGAAGTCCACGAACGGACAGCATCCCAGAGCCTGTTTATCAGCGACCACGAGTGCAAAAGGTTCGAAATTCTCGCCCGCTGCCATCGTCATCATGCCATGAATCACAAGCATCGACTCGCCGACAAGACTGTCTGCCTGCCTTGGAGTCTTGAGGAGTGGGTACTCGTAAGCTTTTGGGATGATGCTCATGCTCCACCATCCCAGACCATGTGCACCGCTTGTTTCCTTCGAATACATATCTGCAAGGACTGGAACGCTGTAAAAGTCATTATCACAAAGCTTCCGGGCAAAGGAATAGGCCTGAGGAGGCCCTTCAACTGAATCCGCGCCCTCTTCGGAAGAAGAACTCATAACCCTGCATGTCACCATGCACAGAAAACACAAATTAAGAAACGTAAATCATGAATGATATAAATATAACACGGCCCTGCTAAACAACATCATATCATATCTTTAGTATATTCATCTCTGAGCAATGGAATTATGTACACCAAACTTTGGCCCGAGATTTTCCCGGTTACCGCAGAAGGGTTTTATAACTTCATTCCAGAGCCTAGGTACTAGGTTTGTCCGTTTGCACGGCCGCGCCATTCCCCCGTTCTAGAGATGAATAACAGCAGAATATTTGAGATGATTGCATAATTATACACAACAAAATACTACAACAACAAAATATACACAACACAATATGCACAACAAAATATGCACAACAAAATATGAATAAAAATATCATATATACACGTTGTGTCCTATTCCTCCGCCCGCAAGTACAGCGGGGAGGGCTCGCGGGTGAAGCCATGGCCACCCCGGATGCGGCCTCGGCCGGGGGGAGCACGGTGGGGTGCAACAGGCTCCCCCACGTAGAGCTCATAACGGTACGACCACCTCCAGATCATAGGAGGAGGTGGTGGGGGAGGAGGAGGCGGTAAAGGGGCAACTGGAAAATGGAGCGGCAGAGGAGCAACAAATGCAGAATCATATGCGGACCGACTCAGTCGGTTCCCGCACATCTCCAAGAACAGCATATGGTCCTCAGGGAAAGGAGTGACTTCTCGGGTTCGCTTTGGCATCTTTACCTTTAGCTATGTGTTTGAGAAGCTCTTGAGTTTAAGACCTATAAACAACAAAAAACACAAAATTGATTTAGCCATGTCTTTGATTCTGCCGCGCTGAAAAGGAAGAGCTGAAGGTGAGCGACTCATCCGCGGATGGGTCGCCCGAAGAATAGAG
>LGRX02002187.1:0-65666 GCA_001247695.2 Cymbomonas tetramitiformis
ATAACCTTTTGGAATTCAGAGTCGGGTTAGTTGCAAAAAGCAAGCGCTAACTTTCATTATCAAAAGATATACCAGTTCGCAGCTCGAAACGCCACGAATGTTATCGCTCAATCATTACTGATTGGCCAGTCTAAGTGAAAGTTCGCTATTTAGTTAGTTATGACGTGCCACTGTCGAGTTCATAACGACTGCAGTGACACGTCTGCGATGGGCCGTGAACTGTTACACACTGTGTCTTGCCGATGGTCATTATATGATCCAACGGCCACGATTAGTTCAGCAGATCTAGATCTAGATCTAAGGGTTTCATAGGGTTTCTTCAGGGTTCCTTCAGGGTTTGATCATCCTGACTGCTGTACAAGGCCTAGACAGTCATGCTTTACATCAAACTGATCAGCAGACACTGCAGATTCCAACAATAACCACGCGGCTTACATATGTACGCCACGCTCAGTTTCGGGGTGCCCGGCGCAGCTTTATTGATCTGTCAGAGTCTGCGGGCGCCCGGGCGTGGGTTCGCCGACCTCCCAAGCGCGATCACACGCCAAGCAGCAGAAGAAGTGCGCCCGGCACTCTCGATGGAGCCCGCACTAGGTGATACAGCTGAGGCCGGTGGCGACCGGTCGAGGATCTTGCCCTGAGCCGCACTGAAGAACGGTGGGATGCGGGCGTGCACCTGTCACAGGGGGTGGAGTGCAGCGACGTGCCAGCTCCGGGCAGTGGCCGCGCGTGCGGGCGGTGCCCGGAGGGCTTGAGAGGCGACGGGGCGCACTGCGAGCTGTGCCGCCTCCGGGTGAGCATCCAGTACACCACGGCCGTGGAGGGCAAGGTGACGCGCGCCGGGTGGCACCGCAGCGAGCGCGAGCTGATCGGGGGTAGGAACGATGGGTTGGACAACGCCACGTGCACCTACGCGGAGGGCGTCCGGTTGTGGTGGACGGCGGCCACGTCCAATGGGACCTTCCCACTGGACGCGGCCACCAACAAGGCGGACTCCCTCACCCTGAACGTCCCGAAGGAGGCCCTCACCGTGGGGGTGTCGTATATGTTCCGGCTCAGCGCTGCGCTATCCGGAAACCGCGAGGTGTTCGCCTCCGCCTCCGCTACTTTCTTCGTGGAGTCGCAGCCGCTGGTGGTGGTGGTGAGCGGGGGCGGTGTGACCACCGGCAGCGACACCCCGATCGTGCTCGACGCGGGCAGCAGTCTTGACCCCGACGGCGAGGCGGACGAAATGTCATTTGAGTGGCGGTGCGCCAGAAGTGACGGCCTGGACGAGTGCCGGTCCGCGGATGGCGCGCGCCTCCCTGCAGTGATGGAGGGGAGCGTGGTGGCCTTGAGGCTGCAGGGCGCTGAGCAGGGGCTGAATTATACCTTCACCGTGCTGGGCAAGAAGGGCTCTCGCCGCTCGCAGGTGTCGACTCAGGTGAGCGGCCCTTCACTCCCCCGCAGGTGGAGGTCATCGTAACACGTGCACCCCGGGAGTGTCCTGCATTCCCTACTCATTGCGTGGCAAGCCGGCGCCACTCCGAGCACCATCGAGCCGCCGCCGGATGACTGCTGCTGGCTCCTGGCTGGCTCCTGGCTGGCTCCTGGCTGGCTGTAAGCACCAGACGGTGTCGCTGCAGGCCCCTCTCGAGTAGTGCACGCCGCTGAGGGGTGTGGAGTCCCCGAGTGTTGAGCCGAAATCGTGCCTTTAGATGAAAACGTTCCATTTGTTGGACGAACGCTTGTGATGTGGTAAATATGAGCATGTTTCTGCTTAACCCTCTGTGACGTGGTAAATATGAGCATGGTTTCTGCTTAACCCTCTGTGACTTCATACCCGTCTATGCCAACTTTTGAGTGGATGCACTCGGCCTAGCGCAAGCCATGCGAGCGTGCTGTGTCGGCACGCGAGAAGGCGAGGGTGGGTACCAAGCTCCCGGGGCTCTCGGCGAGCAGAGCAATGGGAAAGCGGTGTCTCTCTTTTTACAAGTTGATGACAGGCAGGGGGAGGGGCTGGTGAGCAGTTAAGGATCAATGGCGGATCAATGCCCTCTCTAGTGATCGAGCCTTTGTTGGATAAGCTGAATGTGGCGCAGAAGCTGCGGCTGCGGAGCTCGGTTGCCTCAGTGTCAGTCACCACGCTCACATACGAGTGGACACTCGTGCCCTCCGAGAGTTCGCATCCGTTGGATCTGGACTCTGCCATCAGCAGCATCGATCGATTCCAGGTGAGAGGCTTCAAGGCAATCCCAAACCATTGTAGATGACTACTGGAATGCTGGAGATTCGAAGTAGCCGTGCGAGCTGATTGGATGCAGGCCTCGTCTTGTCCGACAAGTTCCGCAACAGGTAGAGTTTTAGCTGCATGCGCAATATTGCCTCTTTTGGTTTGGGGGGAGGTTGATGAGGGGAAGGGTGTGGGGTCGGCGACTTGTCGGGGGCGCTGTCTGTACATTCCGCCCAAACCCCGGAGTGGAGCCGCATCCAGCACGGCCCGCTCCAGGCATCTCAGTGTCCCTTGGTGAATGAGTGTCTATGTCGCCGGTATTCCGGATGGAGGGGACAGCAGGATGGGCTGGGCGATAGCGGGATAATCTTCAGTTGCTCGGTGTGGTGCCAAGGCACGGAAGGGACGGAGGGGCGGGGATGGAGATGGGGGCACATCCGAGACTCACGGCGTGGGCTTGGTACGGGGCGCTGTGCCATGGTACATGTATCAGCCGGACTTGATCTTGGAGGAGAACACGCTGGCGCCCGGAGGCACCTACACCTTCCGCCTGACCGCCAGGGACGCCGCCGGCTCCGCTACCGCGCGGGTGTCCGTGGAGGTGAACCAGTCGCCCGCCGGCGGGCGCGTCTCCGCAGGTCCCTCCGACGGCAGCGATGCCGGAGCTGCGTACACCGACCTGTTCGACTTCCGCACCTCCGGGTGGCTGGACACCGACCTCCCCCTTCTCTACCAGTTCTCCTACCATGTTGTCGGGGAGGTGGGGGAGTTCGCACTGAACGAGTTCGCCCCACCCGCGGTCTACACAAGCGTGTTCCCCGCGGCGGGACTGCCTGCACACGATCACATCATTACGGTGCTGGCCACTGCACGGGACAGCGCCGGCGCCAGCTCTCAGGCAAGCCTCAACCTCACCGTGCTGCCTCCCTTCGATCCGGCTGAGGACGCGGCAGCAGCGGTGTCCCTCGCATCCTCCCTCTCAACCACCGCTGATCAAGCTCTGCTCGACGGCGATGTGGACGCCACCCTCGTCTTGGTGGACTCGGCCGTCAGCCTCATCAGCCTCGAAGGCTCCGCAGGGGGCACGGGCCCTGCGACGAGCGGCAACGCCACGGAGCCGCAGCGGGGAGGGATCCGCACAGAAGCAGTCCGGCTGCTGGCGCATGCACGGGGGGCGGTGTTCTCTACCGGCTCCATGATCCAGCGGTTTGCGCAATCCACCCTGGCGGCGACCGGGGTGCCCGCGGAGCTGACGGCGGATGCGCAGGAGGAGGCCCTGCGGCTGGTGGAGGGTCTGATTCAGGACACCCGGGCGGACCCTGCGGCTTCACCCCTGAGTGGCGAGGCCGCTTCCGCGATATGCGGGTCGCTCGCAGCGCTAAACGCCGCCCCGCAGCGGGCCAACAGTACCGCCATGCGAGCCAGCAAAGTGGCGGCTACGATGGGGCGGATGAAGGCATCCATGCTGGAGGGGGCAGCGCCAGGGGAGCGACCTGCTGAGGTGGCGGCGAGCGGCCTGGCCATGACTGTTGCGAGGAGTGACGCGAGCAGCTCGAGCAGCCGGCTGTACACTTCTCCGCTCACAACGGACGGGGCGGCCGTCGCCTTCCCTTCGGCACTGATGGCAGCAGCTGGCGCCCGTGACTCCACGGCGCTGCCTCCACCGCCCTCGGGTGCCGGCAGTAACTGCTCACTCTACGGCGCCAGCAGCCAGGAGGCGTGCGCGTTCGAGACCAGCCCCAAGGTAGTGCTCGACAGTCAGCTGATGACGAGCGCGGCAGACCCGCATCTCGGCGCTGGAGCGACCGGGGATGAAGCGCGTGACGTGCAAGGGATGGTGACCACAATCTCGCTATCGTTCGCAGAGGGATCGGAGGAGGAGGAGGACCTTGCGGTGACTGGGCTCGATGAGGCCGTCACTTTCAGTCTGCAGCTGCTGGCGGTGGGCCCGGACAGCAGCCTTGAGGGAAGGGGCGCGCACGGGCACGTGCTGTGCACCTTCTGGAACGCCACGCTTGCCACGTACTCCACCGCAGGCTGTGCCGCGCTGCCGAACCCAGCGCCACCGGGCGCAATGCTGCACTGGAGGACGCTCGCGGTCGCGGAGCTCCCTGGGCCGCTGGATTCCGCCTGGGCCATCGGCAACAGCTTCCTGCTGGAGGGGTGCGTTGAAAGCTTTGATGCCCACCCCTGGCTGTATGAGGGCGCCGACGCCGGGCTGCGGAAGTACCTCCCGAACGCCACTGCCGGACTGCCCGCGGGGGGCCCTGCGGAGGTGTGCGAGCTCTCCACGCCCGAGAATCGATTTGGCTGCTGGTGGAATTGGACGCACCAGATCTTCAGTGGCCCGGATTGCGTGATATCCGCGGCGCAGGAGTGCTACTGTACCCACCTCACCGATTTCAAAGCTGAGCAGGCGATGGAGGTTGAATCGCAGGAGCCCCCCCAGGTCAACACGCTCCGCGCCGACCAGTTCCGCCTTTCCCCGGAGGTGCGCCGCGCCCCGCGTCCCGACTCCTGCCCGCCCAATCCGCACCGAGGCACAACTAAACCCCTAAGAAACCTTCTCACCTCCACTGGGGTGATGGTGGGCTGGCTTTTGCCGGCGGACCTCATGCTGTTCAGTGTGTCTGTGTTGCGCCAGCCGGGATCAGTTTTGTCCGCCTATTTGGGAAAACTTCCCTCACGGGCGCCATGCTCTGTTGCAAGAATGGCTGGAGCATGGATGGTTACGACCTCGACCGTTAGTTTTCCTGCCAACTTTCAGGAATTCGCATAGAGGCGTTGTCAAGATACCCCGATGAAGCGCAGCATGGAGCGCGACAATAAGCATCAGCACAACATGAAGCATACAAGCATAAAGCATACACGAGCGTTAGAAATCTCCGATGCTGCCCTCGGGCGAGCTGCGTGGGTGATGGCGTGTGGCGGCTGGGCGCAGGACATCATAAATAGCGGGGCCCTGCTTGCGCTCGTGGCGAGCATCATCGGGGTGGCGAGCTACCTTGCCATGTGCTCCGCGACCGCCCACAACGAGGTCCGCGCCACGCTGCTGCGGAAGCTCGCGCTGCCCCACGGCACCGGAGAGTATTCTTTCCAGTTCCGCGGCGACGGTGCGTGGACCTGGAGCCTCTTTTGCGAGGACACGCTGCCGTCTGTTGCGAAGTTGACCTTGCGGGCTCAGCGCTGCGACCGGCTGGCGGAGCGGACCGCCCGCCTGGAGCGGCTCGGGAGCCATCTCAGGCGCCTGGAGTCCGGCCCCGGAGCTGCCCGGGACCGCAAGGCGTGGTTCTTCACGAAGAAAGCGAAGGGCGCGCCCGGGGTGACCCCGCCACAATCCGCACGGCAGGAGCTGAAATACGAGGAGCTGGCACAGGAGCTGACGCTTGAGTGTAGAAGGGAGGCTGGTGGCGTATTTCCGACCCCGCGGGAGGAGTTCGCCATCCACATTGTTCCCCGCAAGAAAAGGACGCGGGCCCAGAGGCTGCAAGCACTCGGGGCGGACCTGCATGCGCCACATCTGGAGACCGGTGGCAAAGCTGATGGCAGAGCTGATGGCAGTGGCAGAGCTGATGGCAGAGCTGATGGCAGTGGCAAAGCCGATGGCAGAGCTGATGGTAAAACAGGAGCGGCCGCCACTGTATGGGCTTCATCCTCTCTTAACGAGGAAGAGGAAGAGAATGGGGAGTCCTGGCCACAAGGTGCGGGACTACAAAATGTTGCAGGCCTGGCCGACGTCGACAGCGTGGTGCTGAAGCCGGAGCCAGAGAGAGGAGTCTCAGGCGCGTGTGCGGTGATGGAGGAGACCGAGCAGGGGGGTGGGCAACAGGACGCTGTTGTCGGCCACCCACCCAGGCACGCGAGACCCCTGCGAAACCGACACCTGGCGATGCCGCTGACCACGACGCAAGAAGCATCGCAGATGCCAGATCACCAGTCCCCTGAAAGGGGGCCTGAAAGGGGGGATGGTGCGAGTGCACGGGGGGAGCGAGGGCAACCCTTGGAACGCGGCGGACGCCGGGATGGTGGTGATGGCTTCACACACCGCCATGCAAGCGATCAACACCGCGGGCACCCTGGACAACCCCGTCCCGTGGGAAGCCCTCCTCCTCGGTAAGCAGCTCGCACCAATGGTCGCTCCGCAACACCCACTTTGCAAGCAATATGCACATCCCGCACAGCTGTAGCTGTAGACAGCCCGTGAACCACTGCACATTGCGCGAGTTTTTCATCCGATACTTTTTCTGCCAAATCAATTAAATGCCGGAGATCCGCCACATGGAGGGTCGGCCC
Organism: Cymbomonas tetramitiformis; assembly: GCA_001247695.2. NCBI lineage: Eukaryota > Viridiplantae > Chlorophyta > Pyramimonadophyceae > Pyramimonadales > Pyramimonadaceae > Cymbomonas > Cymbomonas tetramitiformis. The sequence continues at coordinate 6,506 of LGRX02002187.1, forward strand.
AAAGCCAAGAATGCAGAGGATGGCGCTCGGCGTGCGCTGGGGACCAGGCTGGGATCTCAACCTCGCCCTTGAGGATACGATTTTGTGCAGAAGCGATGATTTTGTATCAATCTCCAGCGTGGGGGCAACATCTTGTGGCATCGGCGACCATCGCCCAGCATTCTCACCGACACACATCATGCAGCAACATCGCCGCTGTAAAAGGCAGTCGCTTAATGAATAGAGAGCCATCTGTCAATGCAACCAAAAACTTGAGACCTTGTTTTTGTGACACTGCACCTGAGCAATACAGCCCGCTGCAGCCAGGCACGTGGCTGTCACCTTCACTGAGCTACAGCCCGCTGCAGCCAGGCACGTGGCTGTCACCTTCACTGAGCTACAGCCCGCTGCAGCCAGGCACGTGGCTGTCACCTTCACTGAGCTACAGCCCGCTGCAGTCAGGCACGTGGCTGTCACCTTCACTGAGCTGGGCGCCCCGCCGCAGCTGCACGTGGTCAAGCCACCACTGAGCTACGCCCGTCGCAGCCAGCACGTGGCTGTCACCCACCGCCACAAACCCGTCGCAGCCAGGCACGTGGGTGTTCCTTTCACTGAGCAATACAGCCCGCTGCAGCCAGGCACGTGGCTGTCACCTTCACTGAGCTACAGCCCGCTGCAGCCAGGCACGTGGCTGTCACCTTCACTGAGCTACAGCCCGCTGCAGCCAGGCACGTGGCTGTCACCTTCACTGAGCTACAGCCCGCTGCAGCCAGGCACGTGGCTGTTCCTTTCACTGAGCTACAGCCCGCTGCAGCCAGGCACGTGGCTGTCACCTTCATTGAGCTACAGCCCGCTGCAGCCAGGCACGTGGCTGTCACCTTCACTGAACTACAGCTGAGGTATGGAGGGAAAGTTGCTAATGATGCAGCGCTGAAGGCGCATGCCCTCTATACGGGTGTGCGCGTGCAACAATGATACCCGCAGGATGCCGGCAGTCTCGAGCGCACGATGGCTGGGAATGCGTGTGGATAGAGGCTGACGCGGTATAGGGGGAGGTGACGTGTCAGGCCGGAGGTGGACCAACAGCGTTTGGCGACATCGCAGAAGCAACCCAGGGTGCGTGTGGCGCGGGCGCAAGGTCCTGGCGGCAGCAGGAGGGGCGGAGAAACAAACACCGCCCATACCGCTCACCGTCGTCGCCACGAAGAGGCCTCTCCGCTCGCTGCGGAGCCTGCAAAGCCACAACAGCCGTCAAACTACGTCTTCCAGACTGCGGAGGGGCACTCGGAGCCTGGCGCTCGTGGCAGAGCCCCCGCTGATGTGCTGAGTGTCATGCGTGGGGAGGGAACGGCCCTACTCCGTGCTCCCTCAGTAGACAAGGCCCGGAACCGGCAGATGCGCAAGCGGGCCGACAAGGTCCGTTCGATCGAAGAGGGAGTGCGCACTTTGGCCGTCATGTTGTTTGTGCGGCTTCCCCCGTATGTCGCCGTGTGCTTTGTGCTCTCCGCGCCCGCGCTTGTTGTTTCACGCGCAGTCCCTGCTGCGGGTGTGTGTGGCCGCAGTCGTCAAACCGGGTGTGCCTCCGTCAGTAACCCTGACATACGGATAGTGTGACCTCTGACTGAAGAGGGCATTTCGAGTTTGTTTCTCGATCGTCTCTTGCAAATTTTGAGGTCAAGCGGCACCGATCCGAGTGGTAGCGCGCGCAGCCCGGACTTTCAAGGGGGGGCGCAGGTGGCATGCCCAGCTGCTAGGGATAGGAGTCCAACTAATGGACATGGCCCGCTCGGGGCGTGTGGCTCGCTGCAGGCGTACATGGATCAGGACAGGAAACTAACGGAGCGGATTAGAGACACCCTCGCCAAAAATCACTCGCTCCTCTCGCCCCGAGGAAGGGCGCATGGTGCTGACCCGAGCGTCAGCTCCGACCCAGCAACACAGACGACGCAGAGGCGCACGACGGCCGACCACAAGGCGACGTTGCCAAAGACGCTGAGGAAGCCCAAGGCCCCACAGCGGACCGCCTTGAGCAGCGACAGCGCGCCCAGCAAAGGGGCAGGGCGCGGTGCGGAGCAGCCGACCCCGCCCGTGGTGCTCGAGGCGCTGAAGGTGTTTGAGCTTCAGATGCAGAGTCACTCGAGTGAGGTCGAGGAGAAGAGGAAGGTGGCGGAGGAGAAGAGCTCCTCCAGCTATACTATCGGGGGAATCAACCTCTTTGGGTCTTTCCGCGAGGTGGCCCGGACGAAATACCGGACGGGCTTAGGGTCACGGGGCCCGGCAGAGCCCGCAGAACCCGGCGCCTCTGACCTTGTCGCGCACACGCCTGAGGACCCGCATATGTTGCAATTGAGGGATGTGCCCAATATCACCAGCATCCCATCCACCAATGCGGTCGACCGTGGCTATCGTGACGGCCCGAGCCGAGGAAGAGCAGCGATCACCAGATGGGAGGCACATGGCGCGATGGCCGACGCGCAAGCCAGGAGAGACTCTCTGCCGGCCGCGAGTGACACTGCGCTGGTTGAGAGTGACGCTGTGCCAATTGTGGGCGGCATTGCACCAGGTACGAGTGACGCTCCGTCTGGTGCGATTGACACTCCGCCAGGTACGAGTGACGCGCGGTCAGAGATGAGCGATCGTCCGCGCGATGCGGAGCTGAAATCCGAGTTGGATGAGCTTCCCGAGCATGGAGGCGAAGGCGAGTACGATGTGAATGGTGCCGACACCACCATGGATGGGGAGATACTCAAGCGCCTTAAGCGGCTTGAGCGGCACCGGGAAAAGGCCGTGAAGGTGGTTCGGCGGTTGCGGCCATTCTTGGGGCATGACCGGGCTGTTGCGATCGCCGCGTCGTACATCAAGCACTGCAAGGGGGACATGCGGCCCGTCCACGGAGCGTCTCATGTTTCAGCGGTCCCAAAAGTCTTCTCGCGAAAGCAGCTGCGGCTTCGACTACGGGTGTGAGACACAGCGCCAACCATCGCTCCCGTCGTCATGCGGCGTGTCATCGCATTTGCAGGGCGCTGACCTGAGCCACCATGGCATGTCATAGCGCGAGTCACGTGGCGTGTCATAGCGCGAGTCACGTGTCTCTCTTGTTGTGTTGATGGACCTTCCTTCGACCGGGAGCTGACGAAGGACACGGGCGCATCACACCGCAGCGCTTTTGTTGCCTCCCCTTCGATTGAATGCATCCTGGCCATAGGTCCATCTCTCTCCACTGCCAATGATTCCCAGTGAGACCAGTCAAAGTGTAGTCAAAGCGCCTTGCTGTCGAGAGAGGGGATGTTTGACCCGCAGACGATCTGGTGGCGGCCGCCCTCTGTTTCATGTGGGATCCGGTCGTGGTGCGGCCCCATGGATGGGAGCTAGGGGAGGCGGGGGGAAGGGGGGCGCTCTGTAGCTTAATGCGCGGTGAGGCCCGCTGCATAATCATGGAGCACGCCCAGGTTCGGCTGATTCCTGCGGGCGTGCTCCATGCGCTGGGGCGTGTGCATGCGCGTGTGTATGGCTTATCCTCGGACTGACTCCTTTGGCACCAGGCGGCCACAGAAGATCGGCTGTGCTAGGTACCCACGCCAGGGATCAAAGGATTGTTTGCGTTGCGTCCCTGCAGATCTACTGTGTCTTCATGACCTTGATGCACAAAGTGCAGGAGTTGCACATCACCGAGCGTCTCTGCTCGCTGCTCGGCATCGACCCCCTCGCCCTCCAGCTGTGTGTCCCTGTGGCCTCTCTCCGCTGTCAGGTAACAGGCGGATGAGCCCTGCAACCAATTCCCTGTTTTGCCAGACGGCACCCCTCCGGCGCGTGGTTCAGAGATTGCATCGAAGTGCGCCATACGCCATGAAGCGCGTCACTCCTGTGTTATTCAGTCTTGCCCATACCCGCGTCTACGTTAGACACCCTATGCTGCCTGTGCACACACCATATGCCTTGCGTGGCTATGCCATGCGCCCGTGCCTCTACAAACCCGGCCCAGGCACGGGAAACGGTCGAGCGGGCTGTGCTGAAGCAAGTAGGGTGTGGTGGACGTTGGGCAGATTGCGGAGCGCCATCAGATTAAAGCGGCCGCAGAATCGTTGAAGAAGGCGAGGCAGGCCCGCAAGAACCTCCTTGCGGACCGGGAAGATGCCTCTGAGCCGTTCGAGCGGCTGCTGGGCACTGCGGCAGTGATGGCATTCCTCCAAGTGTATCAGATGGTACGATCTGATCAGGTGCGTGCGCGGCTTGCCGGCCCCTCTCCGGTGAACTGGCGCACACGGGGCGCTTGCGGCTCGCCGCTCGCCAGGCTTTTTCTTGGACCCGGCTCTTGATGTGGGCTGCAGTGCGCCTTGGAGTAGCCGGCCCGCACACCAGCGCGCCTTGGAGTACCCGGCCCGCGCACCAGCGCTGAGATGCTCCATGCTTCAGCTTCGCCTCCTGCTATCTCCTGCGGCCCAATGCGATTCCCAATGCTCCGAAGTCTACTTCCCCTCCCTCAGCACTCGAAGTTTGGAAAAGAAAAGCACGCGCATGGCTCTGGTGCCAACACACAACGTGGTGCTGCCATCCTCTTACAGATGCGGCATCCCCCAAAAAGGGATGCCGAATACAAGACTTCTTTTGGCCGGCTGGTCTTGCCGAGTCGCTCCCAGGCCCCAGGAAGGCGTAAGTGCCGAGCCTTGAAACTTCGAACGGAGCGGCGCGTGAATGTCGAGACGTGCATCTTGTGGCGGAATGCTGAGGATCCTCCTGAATGCCTGATGTGTGCCAGCGCTCGGTCTGCCGTGTTTAACGTTACAGTGATCAGTTCAGGAGGCCGGCCGGTTTCTGAAGCTTGGTGGAGCACCGATATCGTACGGAATCTGGTGCTACTGTGGGGGCATAGCATGGTCACAATCACGGGCAGCATTTCAGCATGGCCGCGGCGTCGCTTGTGCGGCATGGATGGCAGCTGCGGGTTGTGGAGCGGGGGCGGAGTGATGGATGGAGAGGGGCTTGGAGGCCACAGCTCGAGAGGCAACATGTGGAGCTGGACAAGATGGCATGGGATCTACCGAATGAGCGCAGCTACCTGTGGTACCTGGACATCTTCTCTGGGCTGATGACCACCATCAAGAACAAAGCTGGGTGGTACCACAGCCGCATACTGTGGAGCCTCGTGTTCATGCAGAACACTAACGGCTCATTTGAGATCTCCCCGAACCTTGCCGCTGTCCTGTGCGCCGGGGACACCTCCTACCTCATTACGGATAAGCCCACCGGTAGACAGGCGGCAAATCCCAAGCTTGCTATTCGCCAGTTCTTGTTCCCTCTTTTCGCGTCTCTAGAGGGCAAGGCAACCGCACGCCCGCTGCGCCGCCGCGTCGCAACGTTTCTCAAGGCACCCTGCCACCCCATCGGAGGCAATTCCAAGGCACTGCGGTGCTGGGGGCCTCATCAATATTTCCTGAGGGCAGGTGCAGCCACTCAACGTGGGTCGGTTTGTGATGCAATCAAGGCCGGGGGAGGGGGGGCGGGGGGATGACATAGCCTACATCCCTGAGGACACGCTGAAGCAATCTACACCTCCCGAGTTGTTTGTGCTCTTCCCTGACGGTCAGCTCCTCGGTCCCCGATCCCCCCCGGGGGGAGGGGGAAGGGGTGAAGCAATTCTCAGCATCGGTTGCCGTTGAAGGGATCATCGGGCTCAGCTTTGTTGAGCTGTATAGACCAAGCACTTGCCCGCTCTCAATTTATTTGGACCAAAAAAAGTGATACAGCCGCATCTGTGTCCACCCGCATCTCGGCCCGCTGGGGGGGCACCTCGCAGTTCAATGGCCACATTATTAGCAGTGGACGCCACGCGCTGCTTTGTGCTCACTGCCCTGACCGTGCGAAATCATCTCAGAGTTGCTGCTGCTGGCTATATCACGCGCCACAGTTGGGCGTGCACATGTGGTGTCCGCAAGCTTCTGAGCTAGCCTCTATCACAGAGTAGAAACGTGCAGCGTAGACCGCTCGGGCATATGCTCAGGCCTGAGAGTTCGCTCCGCCACGATTGGAACCAAAGTATTAGCTCACAAACGCCTCCTCCATCTGGCAGAGAGATGTACGTCGGTGAGCGTGGGTCGACCAGTAAGAGCTCGGCAGTCCGGACCACGCCACTCATCAAGCGGAGGTGACGCAGCCTGGGATGTGGTGGGGAGAGGGGTAACGGGAGGGCTGCGGAGTCGCGCAGTTGGCCTCGCTCACCGCATATGGGCCACGATGTGTGCGGTGGAGAGGATCAAGCAACTGCCCTTCGAGTGGATCATCAACCCGGAGGATCCTCCCCGAGAGCGCCGCACGCTGACAGAGATTGCAAATACGTACATCGACAATCAGTTCAGGACCATGGAGCTCAACCCTGCAATCTCCCTGATGTTGATCACCATGACGGAAGTAAGGGGAGCTGGCCATCCCGTGCCTTCTGCAAAACATGGCGCCCTGTCATCTGAATTCTGTTTGTACACACTTGCAATGCAAATGTTCCTTGACGGCCGATATCATGAAAACGGTCCCCAAGCCCGAGCAGCGCAGGGCAACCATTCTCAGTGCCTATAAATCGGTGTGCGGCTCCCTGTCGTCTGTGAGAGAGAGAGAGAGAGCACCGTCTACCCGGCAAATTTGGCTGGCTCACTTTACCTTTCTGTCACACGCGTTAACGTGATGGGCACGGGATGGACGCCCAGCACGCATGGAGCGTCATCAAGAATGTGCTGTTCGCCGTCAGGGCACGGAGTTGTTACGTAAAGAGCTTTTTCCAGTTTGGGCAGGCGCGCGAGCGAGAACCAAGAAAGTCACGCGCGCTGTGTTCACTGTAGCATCGCAGAGAATGCCAAATGCGGAATCCCGCAGAATGGCAAACCAGCTGGGCGCTGGGCGAGGCTCGTGTTGTGATCTGAGGAGGGCCGCCGCCTTGTTCTTGGCCCCAGCGCCGAAGAGTGCCACCCAGCCCATGGCACAGCCGAGCTCCGAGCCGTCGTCGCGGAGGGTTTTAGGGGTTTGGCTTTTTGTGTTTGGTTCCCCAGGAGGTGGAGGCGTCGAAGACCTTCAAAAGATTACGCAAAATGCGCTCGGGGACAATAGCTCGGGGACGTCAGGGCAGCGTTGAAAAGAAGGTCAGGCATAAGGCCAAGGAGGCGGTTGAGGCCTGGGTCAAGGTCCACGTGCTGGCCATGGCCCGCCTCAAACGGTACGTGCAGATGAACTTGGAGCAGGAGTGCTCGGCCGCAAGGGAGCAGCCCGTTGTTTCTGTGAGAGAGCGCCGAGATGAGCTGTGGAAGAGAACCAAGGCAAACCCACCCACCGCCCGTGTTATCAGCATCCGTCCCCCTCCAGGGCCGTGCACATAGTTTGAACCACCCCTCTGCTCCCTGAGCCTCACTGGGCCACCTGAGCCCCTCTGCAACTGCCCTGCCGGCGCACCGCTGCTGTGTCTCTGAAGCCGGCTCACTTCTGTCCCTCGAGCCGCTCGAGCCATCTCTTCACCACCAAGCCCGCTCTCGGGACCACTATGTGTGTGTGTGTGTGTGTGTATGCTTAGGTGCTCGCATTCATGACATAACCATGGACCAACAGGTCCCATCCATCGACCGGGAGCCACTGGGGGGCATGCCAGCAGGGTCCGCTTACTCCGTTACCCAGAGACCAACAATTGTTGGGCGATGATCGGTCACATCGTTTCATCTTTCCATGCTGCTTTGCATCAGGGTTGGGAACATGTATGAGTTTGTGGTATCTTGTCACGGCCCCGCCCTGCTCCTGATTTGCTTCTCACATCCACTGGGATGATGGTGGGCTGGCTTTTGTTGGCCGATCTCATGCCGTTCAGTGTATGCTTAGGTGCCCGCATGTTTTCTTTTTTTGACATGGGGTGTCCATGCTGTGTGGTGTGACTGCATTCATGTTATAACCATGGACCAACAGGTCCCATCCATCGACCGGGAGCCACTGGGGGGCATGCCAGCAGGGTCCGCTTACTCCGTTACCCAGAGACCAACAATTGTTGGGCGATGATCGGTCACATCGTATCATCCTTCCATGCTGCCTGGCATCTGGGTTGGGAATATGTATGAGTTTGTGGTATCTTGTCACGGCCCCGCCCTGCTCTTGATTTGCTTTTCACATCCACTGGGATGATGATGGGCTGGCTTTTGTTGGCCGATCTCATGCCGTTCAGTGTGTATGCTTACGCATGTTTCCTTTTTTTGACATGGGGTGTCCATGCTGTGTGGTGTGACTGCATTCATGACATAACCATGGACCAACAGGTCCCATCCATCGACCGGGAGCCACTGGGGGGCATGCCAGCAGGGTCCGCTTACTCCGTAACCCAGAGACCAACAGTTGTTTGGCGACGATCGGTCACATCGTATCATCTTTCCATCATGCTGCTTTGCATTTGGGTTGGGAATATGTATGCGTTTGTGGTATCTTGTCACGGCCCCGCCCTGCTCTTGATTTGCTTTTCACATCCACTGGGATGACGGTGGGCTGGCTTTTGTTGGCCGATCTCATGCCATTCAGTGTGTATGCTTACACATGCCGGGGGACTTGTGTTCTTTGACCTTGATATGAGTTCTGGCGGATCGCTGTGAACGGGGACGGCCGCCGGGTGGAAGTGGGTTTTGGGAGGCGGTTATCCCCGTGGTGCCATTCTGGCGGGCACTGCCTCTTGGAGAGCTCGGTAGATTCGTCTGTCGTGCTGCGAGGAGAGGCAGAAGGTGGTGGTGTACACCTTCTGTGTTTCCCTTGAATTTTGTGGGGAGCACTTAGGTGCCCGCATGTTTCCTTTTTGACATGGGGTGTCCATGCTGTGTGGTGTGACTGCATTCATGACATAACCATGGACCAACAGGTCCCATCCATCGACCGGGAGCCACTGGGGGGCATGCCAGCAGGGTCCGCTTACTCCATAACCCAGAGACCAACAGTTGTTTGGCGACGATCGGTCACATCGTATCATCTTTCCATGCTGCTTTGCATTTGGGTTGGGAATATGTATGCGTTTGTGGTATCTTGTCACGGCCCCGCCCTGCTCTTGATTTGCTTTTCACATCCACTGGGATGATGATGGGTTGGCTTTTGCTGGCCGATCTCATGCCGTTCAGTGTGTGTGTATGCTTATCCTTGCGACTCCTTTGGCACCCCGTAGCCACAGAAGACTGCACTATGTACCCACGCCGGGGATCAAAGGATTCAGCACACACTTCGGGACACCTATCCGGATTCTCCGGAGCTCACTAGTGAAGAATGGGACCCCCTAAGCCTCGCTGAGCCACCCGAGCCCCTCTGCATCTGCACCACCAGCGCACTGCCGCCTTGTGCCTGAAGCCGGTTCATCCCTGCCCCCCGATCTGCGCGAGCCATATCTCCACCACCAAGCCCACGCGCAAGACCACCCCTCTGCTCCCTGAGCCTCACTGGGCCACCTGAGCCCTTCTGCGGCTGTCCTGCCGGCGCACTGCTGCTGTGTCTCTGGAGCTGGCTCACCCCCGCCAATCGAGCCACCCCTCCACCACCAAGCCCACACCCACATCACCCCGCTGCCGCCTACAGCCTGGTCTCAAGAGAGCTTGCCCACCCACGCCACGGCCAGAATGCCCAAGCGCTGTCCCAAGGGACTGAGAATGATAAAGTGGGTTGCCCTCATCCAAACTTGCGCATCCGCCACCGACTTGCGCCTGTAGCCCTCTACCCCCCGCACCAACTCCCCGTGACTGGAGCCCTTGCGCTGATTGCCTTGCGAGGTGGCCGCGAACTTGAGCAATGCGCTCCACACTTGCGCTGTAACTGTCACGCCGCACTGATCCTACTTGGGGTCCCATCCCCACAGTTGCCTGTGTGTCCCAAGCCCTCCCGGTGGCCGATATTTCACCACCCGGTCGTCGCCTTCCCGACAGCTGCTCACTGTTAGTTCCGGCACGGCCAGCAACCTCGCCCGATGGGCACTGCTGCTGTGTCTCTGGAGCCGGCTCACCCCCGCCAATCGAGCCACCCCTCCACCACCAAGCCCACACCCCACATCACCCCTCTGCCGCTTACAGCCTGGTCTCAAGAGAGCTTGCCCACCCACGCCACGGCCAGAATGCCCAAGCGCTGTCCCAAGGGGCTGAGAATGATAAAGCGGGTTGCCCTCATCCAAACCTGCGCACCCGTCACCGACTTGCGCCTGTAGCCCTCTGACCCCAGCACCAACTCCCCGTGACTGGAGCCCTTGCGCTGATTGCCTTGCAAGGTGGCCGCGAACTTGTGTGTGTGTGTGTGTGTGTTTTTGAACTTATGCCACTGGGGGCATGCGCAGGGTCCGCTTACCCGTTACCCAGAGACCAACAATTGTTTGGCGACGATCGGTCACATCGTATCATCTTTCCATGCTGCTTTGCATTTGGGTGGGGAATATGTATGCGTTTGTGGTATCTTGTCACGGCCCCGCCCTGCTCTTGATTTGCTTTTCACATCCACTGGGATGATGGTGGGCTGGCTTTTGTTGGCCGATCTCATGCCGTTCAGTGTGTTGAACTTATGAAGTGGCATACGCATGATATAAGCCAGTGATAAAATGTAGAGTGGCATGTCGAGCCATGTCATGTCACGTTGTGGCATGGCACGGTATGGTAGGGTATGGTATAGTATGGTATGGTGTGTCGAGCCAACTGAAAGTGAATGCTGAAGTGACCAATCCGCCCAGTCAGCTCATTGTGATGCTAGTTGGGATATTTATTCTTGAATTAAATCTACATTCTTCCCGGAGCAATCTATTTTGGGGGCAAAACAGGTCATCGTTCTATTGTCTTACATGGTGTGGAAATGTTTACTGCAAATGATCCCGCCGGCATCATATTGATATATCATATTGATAGCCTCTCGGCCACAGTCGCTCGGGAAGATACTGCACGACTGGCAGGGAGTGCGCTGATTAAGAGGCGCAGCCGATGACGGGCTTGACGATGAGCTGCAAGCTGTGGATGCAGGCATTTGGGATGGTCATAATGAACAACCACCCTTGGATGAAGATTGCGGTCGTGGGGGCATGCGAGCCCTACACCCGGTCGCAGCGGATCTTGACCGAGGTGAACAGCATCCTCATGATGTTGCTCTGCTGCCTCTGGTTCTTCTACTCGAGGGTGAGATTCATCCGACCGCCGCCTTTCATGAAGTCGTCTCAGGGCTGGGCCTCTCCAGTGACTGCTCTGGACCTCCCTGCTAAATTTGCCCTTGAACTTGCGAGGGAAAGTGCACCGCCTCGGCACTTCGCAATCCAACTCTTCAAGAGAATACCGTTGACGTTCCACGTGATAGCGTTGGGGTGACAGTTGTTGTGAGTGAGAGAAAAGGAAGGTGGAAGTCAGGATAGGCTAACTAGGCTGTAGATAGGTTGATGTCTGTTAAGGAGCGAGGAGCGGCCTCACCAATCGTCCAGTCCTATCCCACAGAAACAACTCGTGTACGATCGCTCTCCAAGCTTACCCTCCCCCTCTGCCCCCGCGTGCCCCCTTGTGCCGGTATGCGGTTGGTGTAGAGAATCCTCGGTGAAGAGAACACGGCTCCTGAGGGCGCTGCGCTCGCAGGGCCTGAGGGCGCTGCTCTCCTGACGTAGCGGACTGCTCCGGCTGAGCGCACAGAGGTGCCCCGAGGGAGGTGACGGGAGGTGGGGCGGAGCGCAGGTAAATACCTGCTGCGGGAACCTGCGGGTGGAGCTCGGCTGCAGTGCGGCGGAGTCCACCCTCTGCCACGGAGTCTACACCTGCCGGGAGCTGCGCATCGGGTTCGAGTGCGACCGGGACCTGACATGCCCGGTGCACGAGCAGCTGCCAGGCGGCTTCTCGTGCACGGCGTTCCCACAGGTCATCATCTTCAAGGCCCACCTTGGATCCTTCCACTCCTCCTCTCCCCTCCCCTCCTGCGCGCAGCCTCTCTTTGGTGTGGGGCCTCGGAGCATGGCATGTGGAGAAGGCGCGCAGCAACCTGCATGTGCCCTGCGTGAGGGACATTTGCGTGGGTGACATGTACGAGAAAGAGGGTGAGCATCTGACCGGTGAGCGTCTGACCGGTGAGCGTCTGACCGGTGAGCGTCTGACCGGTGAGTGTCTGACCGGTGAGCAACTGAACATTGAATATTTGACCGGTGAGCATCTGACCGGTGAGCAAGCTGTACATTGAACATTTGACCGGTGAGCATCCGACCGGTGAGTAAGCGTACATTGAACATTTGACGGGTGAGTAACTGTACATTGAACATTTGACCGGTGAGCATCTGACCGGTGAACATTGAACATTTGAGCGGTGAGCATCTGATCAGTGGGCATCTGTCCGGTAATCATCTGAACGGTGAACATCTGACCGGAGAGCCTCTGACCGGAGAGCCTCTGAGTGGTGAGCATCTGAACGGTGAGCATGTGAGTGGTGCTGTTAGAAATTGTGGAGCAGCTTACTAGCAGCATACTAGCGGGTGTCAGCGGGCTCCGGCGGCTCTTTGGGGCAGCGGCGGTTCAGTGGGGAGTCGCAGTGAGTGTCCACGGTTTCTCGAATCACTGGACAGAGCTTTGCTTTGGGGGTGCTGCTATGCCTCCGAGTGTGGCTTCCCACTAGGGCGTGTCATCTAGGGCCTATCAAGGGCTCTCTAGGGCGTGCCGAGGGCTCTCTAGGGCATATCATGTCGGAATTGGAAAAGGTGAGTTGCACATCACACGTGGGGTTGCCTCTGGCACATACCATGGCATGAATGCTGACAAGTGGACGGCTCGTGTGTCCCAGAACTCGTTCATAGACAAGATCTGGCTGGCCGTGTATATTGTTATGATGAACGTCCCACTCAAACTCTTCTTTGTCACACTATTCACAGTAGGAGGGTCAGTTAAGGTGAACCCCGACCTCCCAGTCCCACCCCACAAGAGTTCGTGTACGGCAGCACAGCTCAGACCATCCTCCTCCACCGCCGCCATAAAGGAGGATCCCTAGGTCTTCTCAGCTGTCAACATCCACGTGGCGGCTTTTATGTGAAGCTTGGTGCTGCATCAGAGCAGAGCGGCCGCTCGATGCGCTGTGGGGTATTCCTTCTGGCAGCGTCTGTCCTGAAGGCTACGACCGCGCCCCTGAATGAGGCCTAGTGACCAGGCGACCTGAACACAAAGGTGTCCACTTCGGGCAGCACCCTTTCCGGAGGTGGCAGTGAATGTAGATTCTTGGCGAGCCGCAGGGCCTGCGCGGGCCCCTTAATCAGCGGAGCGGCATGTATGGACATCTCGCCCACGGGGAAGCCGCACTGATGAGGGGGGTTCGTGGGTGACCCTGGTGAGGGGGGTTCGTGGGTGACCACTGGTGAGGGGGTTCGTGGGGTGGTGACTGGTGAGGGGTTCGTGGGTGACCAGGGGGTCAGTGAGTTCGTGGGTGACCCTGGTGAGGGGTTCGTGGGTGACCGGTGAGGGGGGTTCGTGGGTGACCCTGGTGAGGGGTTCGTGGGTGACCCTGGTGACAGGGGGTTCGTGGGTGACCTGGGTGAGGGGGTTCGTGGGTGACCCTGGTGAGGGGGGTTCGTGGGTGACCCTGGTGAGGGGTTCGTGGGTGACCACCGGTGAGGGGGTTCGTGGGTGACCACGGTGAGGGGGGTTCGTGGGTGACCCCGGTGAGGGGGCTGGGTGAGGGGGGTTCGTGGTTGACCTGGGTGAGGGGGTGCGTGGGTGACCACGTGAGGGGGTTCGTGGTTGACCGGTGAGGGGGTGTGGGTGACCCTGGTGAGGGGTTCGTGGGCGACTTTGGTGAGGGGTTCGTGGGTGACCACGGTGAGGGGTTCGTGGTGACCACGTGAGGGGTTCGTGGGTGACCCTGGTGAGGGGGGTTCGTGGTTGACTTTGGTGAGGGGGGTTCGTGGGCGACTTTGGGGAGCAGACGCCCGATCACTGGAACGCTGGCATGCAGCGGCAGGTAGAGAAGGTGCGGATCACCCGGAGTCAGCTCCGCGCTGTCTTGTGAGCGAGCGCATCAGACCCGGCCGCAAGTCGCCCGCGCCATTATGCATCTGTTGCGAGCAGTGTGCCCCGGGTGAAGGATGCAAGGCAGTCGCCTGTTGCGTGTGGTCCACCAGCCCAATCGAGGGGAAGGCCGGGACTCCAGAGCTCCTCCCCGGTGCACGCGCAGTGCATAGAATGAGCCAACCAGGCGCCTCGCATTAGTTCTTGCATCACTCTCGCCAGCTGGTAACTTCGGACCTCGTGACGCAGATGAGTTAGGCGATCTGTCTGTCATCTCATTTGCAGGTCGGGAAGTGAGATGCGGCTCGCTGCATGCCCCGCAGTGTGTGCTCTCAAGCCCAAGATTCTCGGGCGGGGTGCCAATTCCACCACGCGAACCAAATGGTCATCGGCAATGGATATGCTGCAGTGAATGGACTCACGAAATGGTGTGTGTTTCAGTGTGTGTGTGTGTGTGTGTGTCTGTCTGTGGGTTGGAAAAACAGGTGGTGGGGTCCTCATCCATGCGCTGGGTGGAGCACGTGATGTTCCTCGTGTATGCGATGCTCTTTGACCATATGCACTTGAGCCGGGCCCTGGCGCGTATCTTCAGCGGGTTGCTGCTCTTACTGGATTCCAGCTTCCTGGGCATGCGCCTCGTCGCCAGCAAGGCCTGGAAGCAACTGAAGCACCTGAGACAGAGTTTGTGGTTCCTCATCCAAGTCAAGTAATTCCCTGGCACCTGGCACCGCATTGCTGAGCGATGTTGTCAAGCGCGAGGGCCCAGGGCACAGTGAGTTTTGCATTCCAGGTTCCGAGGTTTACTCGATGGATGGGACTGGTGAGGTATTCTACACTCACTTGTACGAACAGTAGCCACTGCCTAGCCGATTGCTGCTGATGCTCACCTCGGGGCGAATTGAGTACACCCACCAGTGATCGCGGTGCAATGCCTGTGCTATGAGTACACCCACAATTGATCGCGGTGCAATGCCTGTACTATGAGTACACCCACAATTGATCGTAGTTAAGTGAAACAGTGTACGAAGTGTCTCGCACGCTTGGATCAGGATTTCCAAAAAAAGTGACGCAAAACTGGTGTTGCATAGTCATACCTCGATCTGTTGCATTTGCCTATTTTAGTAATTGGCGTCTGAAGCGCAGCTCTGCGTTACGGGTGCCCACGCGTATTTAACGGATTCTACTGACAAGGATTCTGGCCATCTTCTCAATTTGTCATTCTCACCCAAGCATGAGAACGGCCCATCGAAAAATCATTATGAAAAAATGTATTTCGTATTCTGCTATTATCGTAGATGTTGGTACCCTGTGGCCAATAGCCAAAACGTAATGGGCATCCGTTTCGTATCGCGGTAGATATCGGTGGTCAAAGTTTGCACGATTCATGATTGGAGGGTGGAGTTCTTTAAAGGTGGCGTCCGGTAAATACGCGTGGGCACCCGTAGTGAGTGCAGTTTGTGACCGCAGAGTTCTGTTTTACAACATGCGATGGCAGAAGTCACTCTCCCCAAGTAATCCAAGCTCCGCCTGGTGTCGTGATGATAGAGTGTGTGCAAGTCCATTTTAAAGAATCCTGCGCGTCATTGAACAAAAGTGGACTGTTGGTTTGAGGGATTACAAAACCAGCAACGGAGCCACTGCAGCTTGTAGTGACGGTTCACTTGCTTTAAAGAAATACCGCATCTAGTTCTGAAGAAATGCTGTCGAATCAGATTGGGGGAAAGCTGTAATTTAGGTTCGAAGCAAGAGGAGCGTCTCGCAAACCAGGATCGTTTTGAGAAAATAAATTCATTGTCGATTACAGTTTCCTTCCGAGTTTGGTTCCGATGCTGCCACGTGTTAACTTCTCCTCTGCAGCTGCCACACCATTCTTACCTATATTCCATCCATTGCAAAGCATCGAAAACGAAAAACAATTGAAAGTTCATTTATTGCAGTCTCAGTTGTTCCCGCTGAAATATATTGCGTTTGCTCAGTATACATCACGCTACGCTCGAGGGTGCCCTGCACGAATGGCATAGTTCCTGCCCGTTGCGGAGGGTTCCATCCCGAATTGGCTGGAGAGTCTACATTCCCACTCAAATATCCAGAGCATTTGATTCTGATGCCGAGGTGGGTTAAAGGGTCCCAGTCTTAGACCAATTGTGCAATTTGCTGTAGGCGTCCAGAGAGAAGTCCAGAGTCTAGAACCTGAAACTGTGAGTCTTCGAGCCGACACCTGTCGACCATGCAATAAAGTCTGTAAACCTCGGCATAGATTGGGGGCGCACTTTCACAGAGGATCCTGAATCTGATCAAGGTTTGGGAAATTTTAAGAGGTTCGCAAATTTAGAGGAGAGACCGGCAACTTCGCTACGGGGTTGGGCAGTTCTCGTAGCACCAAAACTGTTAGTCAATCTTTGTACAGAAGGTTTATTTATGAAAACGTCAGACCTGAAATTCCAACACGGAGAGATGTCACGGTTCCTTACTTTGTCCTTCACTCCGAAGTTCCGCCAAAGTTCCACCGAGCAATCAGTGATTTCATTCAATCGGTGATCATGGGCGAAATGTTGCCTTGAGCAGTCGGAGGAATCACCTCGCGTTCGTTGGTGGTGTTACCACCATTAGTTATCAGACGTTGCTACAGGAAGATGAGGGTATGTGTTTTCTTCTGCCTGAGCTGTCGGGATGCATGTGTGGTGCACAGGGTCCGCCAGCGAAGCCCGTGGATCGTCTTTGAGGAGTTTGAGCTAATGCTCAAAGCCGAGGAGGAAGCAAAGAAGCTGGTGAGAACGCTGCATCCGGATTCCGACTGACCTTTGATCGCATGTTTCAGTATTGCCGGGCACCATCGATCGCATGACTTTCAGTACTGCCAGGCATCCTCATTTCAGGGGCCGGTGATCTTCTGTACAGTAATTTGTGATGGTACAGATGCATCTCCGCAGCGCCCGAGATAGTACCTTACATCGAAATAGCGATGAGTCGGGCAATGCAGAACGGAAACTACTGCAACTTGGAAAAATCAGTTTGCTCTTTGGGGTGGTCACTGCGGTGGTGTGGGGAGGACTCGGGGGTCTTCTAGTGTGGTAGCGCCTAGTGTGGAGAGGAATCAGGTTGGTTTCCAAATAGTCAGATAACTGAGGATACTTCTTCGTGCTGTATAAGGGAAACGGACCTCTGTGGGCCGATGGGTGTTAGACCGGTTGTATCCCACTGCTGGTTATGATTTCACTGCACACCAGTCATGGTTTCACCTCATCCTGGGCGGACACTTAGGATTCAAGAAACCTTTAGGAGGTGAGGGGACCCCTTCAAGCTTAATCGTCAATCAGTAGAGGCGCACTGGTTCATCAATGCCGTGTTTGCCTGCAATGTCTCCAATCCATGTCCGGAGAGATTGCACATTTAAAGCATGGCCCACAGTTTGACCTACTGCAGGCTAATAGGGTTTGCGGGTACCTCATATGTAGTCATTATCCAGTTTATAGGGTTTTAGGTTCTGAAGTGCAGAGTTTGGGGTCTTAGGCTGTTTGGCCGAAACAATTATATCTCACGGCATGAGCATATCTTTGTTCAAGACTGTAAATCTGAGCACTAGGAGGTTCAGGCAGTCATAGCTAACCTCAACAGGGCTCAACAATACTCTTGTGTCCTGACTGCAAGGTTGTGGGATTCCCCTTAGGCCTCGACTAGGGTCATCAGAACACCAAAATGTTGACGCCGCCATTCCGTTTTCGTCGCCAGTTCGGATGGGGTCAGTCAAACCCAAAATAGTGCCATTTGCGGCTCTGGAGCAGAGAACACAGGAACCATCAGGTCACTAGGAACCATGTGACCTCTCCAGCGTGGTCTGCACATTTTTTGTAACTTTGTGTGTATACACTTGAGTGGTGGCAAGAAGTTTGAAGATACCTGTCTCGCCTTATCATTTTGCCCGTCCAATATCGGGCTGGTTGAACACATGCGCGGCTGGACAGGATATCGATGCACAAATCTTTGAACAAGTACGGCATGAAATGGACAGTGGCTTCACCCAGTTTGCTGTGACGCTGCTGATATCTTGCTGGATGATGATCATTTACATCCTCATTGTTTACGCCACTTTGATCCGAGAGCTGATGGGTAGCTCGGCCGAGCATAAGATTTTACAGGTGCCCAGTCAAATGCTTCAATCATGAGCACCGCTTGCATCCCCCAGTGCGTATTGATAGCATGCACAACTGTGTTTTTTTCAGACTTTTTTCCATCTGCTCTCCCTTGGAGATTGGTGCTCCATGGGCACAGTTGATAATGCCATTCTGAACCCGTGCTTGGCGAATGTGCTAGGTTGTATGATTGTTGGCACTCATGTTAGGTAGCTGAGCACATGTCTGAAGCTACTATATGTGTGACTGCGGACTTAGAGATGACGGATTTGGGTTGCAGACTTGGATCATGACTTTGCTTCTGGACAACTTAGGGCTGCAGCTCGTCAAAAGTATGACCATCAAGATCTGGGTGCAACACTTAATGCAGCGATTCCAGGAGAGTCAGCTGTCCGAGGCAAAATTAGGTCAATGGTATGAGGGTTATCTCACCCGTACCCTCCCTACAACCTACACATATTTGGATGACGGGGTTGAGTACGATAACACCGGGATGGGATTGTAATATTAAAAAAAGGAGGCTAGGCTCCCTCCCAAAAACGCCACACAACCCCCAAAAGAATCGCCTTATATTAAAGACAGAAGCTAGCAAGAAACATTAGCATAAATATATGACGGGTTCCACGACTCAGATATGCTGACACTGCCCAAAATTGTAGTGGGCCATCTGACACATACCCACTGTCCATTGTCATTCGTACCCAACATTTTCGATGGTGAGGAATCGATATTTGGTGTGCCCACATGCCAATAAGATGTTACACGACCCTATTTGGGGCTTTAAGGGTTGCAAAATGGGCTGAAACGGCGATTTTGGCCCACAAATAACCATGTTTTACCTTATAATCGCTTGGCCTGATCAGCTTATCATCCCCACCAATTTTAAGCGAAGGAAGCTGGATCTCAAATGTCCCCTGATGCGCATAACATGTTACATGCACCCGAATTAGGGTTTAAAGGTCGTAAATTGGTCTTGAAATGCGACTTTAGCAATAAATTAGAAATTTGCACCTTGTTAACGCTTACCCTGATCAGCGTAACATTCTCACCAATTGGTGTTTATATTGGGAGGTCAATCTCAGGTGTCCCCATATGCGCATTACATGTTACACTCACCCTAATCAGAGTTTAAATGTCATAAAATTGATTTAAATGACGATCTTGGCCACACTTCCGCAATTTACACTTTGCAAGTGCCTGTCGTGATTAGCTCGTCATTCTCATCGAGCATTTCTTATGACTGGAAATCAACATATGATATCCCCATATGCTGATTACATGTCAAAAGCAAGCTGATGACGAGGATTTTAAGGTCGTAAAAGGGACTACAATCCTAGGAGTATTGGTTCCAGTATGTCTGCTTTGAGCTTGTGTAGGAGGCCAAACACTAAAAGTTCGCTGATATTAGGAAACCTTGATGAGTGCTGGCTCGTCGATTAAATTCAATAGTCTACTGATTCCGATGATAGGAAAGCGATATATTTGATGTTTGCAGCACATATAACTTGGCATGTGGCATGATTACCCCAATTAGGGTTTTGGAGCACATTTGTTGCTATGAATACGTTGAAATAGCATTTGATTACACTCTGGCTTACTATAAAGCGACTGGCATGCACCAAGCAACAGAGGCATCCGATATTACACGGACCGCGACTTACATGTACACCGGGCGATACCAACGGCATACATACGCGACGCTTTACCCGGCGCGGGCGGGGCATGCAAGGCTGCAATGACGGTTTACGGATGCGAGGTTGTATGGCACTGAGATTTAGGTGTGCGTACGATAATGTACGCAACGTGACATTGCGGTGACGTTGAAATAGCATGCATTTGTTCTCTTCTAAATCGGACGCTGGTCGATGACGTTGCCTCCTCAGATAAATCATTGTTCGGGGTTGTGTTCTTGCATGCAGCATTGCTATACCACTTCCCCTTCGGGATTCGTTTGCGTGGGGGAGAGCAACATGTCGAATGGCGTAAATTGTGGCATGTCTCACATACTAGCATGGCAACCTTTGTGTCATCACCATCACCACATTTCATGCACGGGACGTCTGTAAGGTCAGCAAAATCGTCGTTTTCATGTGGTGCATCTTCTTTCGCATCTGTTTGTAGAGCAGCTTCATAGGGTGGTAACGGGTAATGTAGATATGTTCCAGGTCCCTCCTTCTTTTGCTTATTTCTCCACTGCGACATGTGCAATCAATCAAGCAAGCAAAATGAAATCTCGAGAACCGGAATTGCATATTGACCACCTTCGGCCACGGTGCCTTGATCTCTATTGGTTTCTCTTTTGATCGAATCCTCGTTTGCCAAAGGCAGGCACTGCAATACATCTCATTAAATGATTTTTTAAAGTGGTTGAAAGTGCATTTTGTGCTTTTTAAAATGCTGTCTAAATTCAAGTTTGATGAGATGTCCAGACTGTCTGTGCAAGTCACCAAAAGGAAAGAGTGCTCTGGGTCGGGAGCGGTGGGAAGATCAAAAGGAACAGAGCTGAACAGGCGCGTCGCTTCGTTGCTACATGTACACCATATTTGTGTCACGAAGCTACATGTGTCATTCGGCTCAACTGCAGCAGGAGTCACGGATTCTGAAAGTCTGAAACCACAAAAATTCTGTTGCACTCCAATTTGAACATTTCTCTTTTGCTCGAATCCTCATTTGCCATGAAACCAAAGATGAAACTGTGAGGCACACAAAAGAAATCTGACCTCTGTCACTGTGACCATGTTAACCACTCGAAGTAGTAGTTCATGTCTGCGTCCCTCAAAGCTGTCCCCTTGGGCCAATGTAGTGTTGCACTGCCGAAGAGAACTGTGACCAGCCTCCAAAGAAACACACTTTCTCCATTGCTACACCTACAGCTCGAGCACACGTCGTGGCACCCTTCCGAGTACTGTGTGCAGAAAAATGACCTCCTTCCGGGGGTCTGCAATCCAGCTCGCTGAGAGCCAGACCAATCCAGTCATTAGCAACTGAAGCCTTGAAGTTCTTCGGGTCCTCGGGTAGCAGTTAGTAGGCGTCAGGTTGAGTCATCTCAGATCTGCTCCAAGCTGTGTCACGGTGAAACTCCCAGTGCTCGATCAGCTCCTTCAAAAGATCCACTCCCCTCCAGGGAATGCACAGGCGTCTCTTCACCAGGTGATGTCGCCGTCCTTTCTCTTTCAGCAGTACCACAGAGAATTCACTGTCGCCACAATGAACGTGATGTCTTGACAACGAAGTCCCCGTGTCCGGTCTGCCAAAGGTCACAAAGGCAACGCCCACGTAGGAGAAGGTCCGTAGCAGCCGTAGCTCTTCAGAAGATCGCGGAGACAGCTTCAGCTCTGCTTCGTGTACACGTCGTACGTGTCCCGCTGGCAGCCAAATTCGCTGGGTCTCGATGTTCTCCTCCTGCACCGCCAGCTCCGCCTGGATGGTTGCCATCCCTTTCACAGCTCGGGTCACAGCACGGCCCTTTGCTGGTCCAGGAACTCGCAGGTCCTCGTGGCAGTTGTTGATGGTTGACAGGTACGGCTGCAAGGAAGCTGACTTGATGTCACCGGCCTGCAACACAGAGGCGATGTACAACAACACAGTCGCCTCCGTTGCTGGCAGCCACGGCCGTTGGTGCTGCTCACAAAATAAAATGAAGCGCCGCGCCTTCGGTCCGTAGTTGCTCAGTGTCGTGTCTAGCAGCGCTTTTCTCTGCAGTATTTATTGCCAGTTCTGTGAGCCGGGACTGTCCCAACTCACTCCTCCACCGCTCACAGAGTGAGTGCGTGAGGAAGTTTTCTACAGCACCACCGCGCTTGTTCTCTTCGTAGTCGCCTCCGCAATCGATGTTCTCGCTGTCCGCGTCCGCCGCCTCGTCCGTCAGCTCCGACACGCCCGAGCTGTTAATGATTTTGAAGTTCTCCTTGGACAGGTCCAGTGTCTCCTCGTCGCCGTCGTCGTACAGCACGTGCGCCTTCCCGTCCTCGTTGAACGCCTTCACCACACCTGGGTAGAAGCAGTCATCGTCCTTCCAGAACACCTCGATTTTAGAGCCCACGGTCACCTTGCCCGCTGTCGTACTCGTAGCAGAGCTCCTTCGCACTTCAGCAGCGTAGTAACTCACGGGCGCGCCTCGATGAAGAACATCACAGCGTCCCATTTTGTGATTTTGAGGGCCCGAGCAGCTCGGACCCTCCCAGCCTACTCGGAGTGAATAAGTCCCTGCGCCGCGGCATGATCACCACCTCGCTGGCCAGGGCCTCTAACTCCCTGAAGCAGGACTGCCCCGGCCAGTACGGAGCCACCACCGTAGCAGCGGCTCCCTCCTCCCGCAGCTTGTGCGCCACCTCGTCCAGCAGCGCCCACGGGGGGTTCACCCAATTGTTCTCCCCCCGCCAGTCGTACGTCAGAGAGTCCACTTCTTCGCACTTCGGGTCCTTCCACGCAGCGTTCCAGACAACGTCTTGTTAAACATCTTTCGGGACATTCCTTTCAGGCCTGACCATTCCAATGAACCGTTGTGTATGTACCTCGGGAATCCGTGCCGAATAAGATGTGTCTGCGTGCGGTTGAACGATACAATAATCGAGCGTGCGCAACACGCGCTAAGTGTTGGGCTGGTGCCTTGCGGCAACGCTATCACCCGTTCTCTTCTTACCGCCTACATTTTTGTCATGGAGGACGACAACCTTAGTCTTTTAATTAATCGAGTCCACGTCTCCCTGCTACGCCTACAGAGCTTTTATCATCAAAAGTATCCTGATATGGTGGCACCTCGCGGAATGGGTATGTCTCCAAAATTAATTGCGGACCACTTGAAAATGTTCGCGCTGGACACCATCCTTTTAACACCACTGCCCGAGTCCACCCACGAACATGTTCTGCATGTGCGATTCAATTCCACTGAAAGTTCAGAATCGTCTTCACTTCCCATGTTGGAATGGCAGATTCGTTGTGGCGATGATACTTGTTCCCCGTTCGTTTCCATGCACCATGTGCCCAATGTTCCGTTGGTGAACATTAGTATTTTGCTCCGTTATGATGAACTGTCAAACGCCGGAGTGTGGGCGATCGATAGCTTATCAAACTCGCCGGCAACCGATAGAATTCTAACTCGTTTTCCCGATGTATACAAGACTTGCGGGCTGGCTGCACGCGTAATACTCATTGTTGATAGATATTTGCACTCTGGTCGCTCCTATTGCAACCCGGTTCCCCGTGAAGAAAGTCTATATGCCAAAGTAAGCCAGCGCATGACCGTTACAAGAAGAACACTACAACAGGATGAACTCGACAGTACAACCGATGGGCTTGGGGGATGGATCATAGCTAACGATGTATGATCGGGGATGTGCAAACTTGCTTCCATATATTGTATTGCTGCAAGATAGTAATATTACAATATTTTGTATATTATTCAGTGAGACCACAAAGTATTTTCGTGCATGTCCTCGGTTTTAGGGTCGGAGCCCGCTAGTAACAGATGTACTATCATTTCTGCATTTACTCTTGCTGCTGCAGTATTAGTCCTCCACATACACATCCGTTCCTGCTCCTGCGAAAAGTGAAGCCGCCTCCTCGCCGAACTCTGCTGTTGCCGCTGCTGGTTGGTCATCCAGTCCTCCTGGGTTGTCATCAAAAATGGCAGCGAGTTCAGATATCTCAAGATTATCTCCTTCAGCTGCTCCTTCAGTGAGGTCTTCTGTCACTGGTTTCTTTAACCGCTCGATCATCTCTAAGTCACTCGCCAGGGTTTCTTCGCAACGTTCTCTGGCCCGTTGCAGAACGTTGTCGTCCATGTCCATACTGAGAACATGTCTTTGCTCCATGTAACCCGCAATTGAGGCTGGGGCCGTTCCGCATGGAAACTCCACTACGACTGCATACATGTTTGAGTAGATGCGCATCAGCTCTCTGTAAAGCCGGATTGGCTTCTGCACAGGTCGCAATGGCTTCGAAGGAGTGTCCTTGTTATTGATGTACTCCGGAGGTGGCATCGATATCTCCTGCAAGCAATCCGTTGAACTTTTCAAGATTATTATTTTAAAACTGGTACTGACAATCGTGCACGATTGTCACAACTGTCCTGGTAGGCGAAAGATAAATTTACTCGATTTGATGTGCAAGATAGACGGTTCTGACAATCGTGCACGATTGTAAGAAACGTTTATGAGGGGGAAGTGTTGGCTCACCATTAAGTTCGTGAACACATCATTAAAGTGTCCGATAGTGTTTCTCAATGGCTCCCATTTCTTCAGTTTATTTGTTTCGTATTTTGGATTGTCCACCAAGTACAGCAGCGCCCAGGGTTGTAACACATTCTTCGGAGATGACATATTACGCCCTGTGTTCACTTGACCTCTGCCCCAATATTGTATCACAGGGTGACATTTCCATTTCAGAGGCCAACCGTCTGATGTCGTGGCGCAGAAAGCGTCGATGATCGCCTGCTACTTGGAGATGGAAATTTGTTGTCCTTTCACATTGACCATGGTGCGCAACATTGATTCCGGTAGGAAGAGTATCACTGTCCCTCCAATATTCATCATGTTCATGCATAAACATCCCATGTACGTATAGAATGAGGACGAATATGTATCCCACACCTCGTTGTACACCCCAAATGGTCCATCAACAAACACTAAATTGCATCCGTATCGGGATCCTTCCATGACTTGTTTTCTTCCTCGAAAATTCAGCATCGTCCGGAATGCGCGTTCTGGTTTGCCCCGGTGGACCCGCGAGGCATTAACCTAAGGAGCATAAACTTTGTGAAGACGTAATAAGGTAAACGTTATTGGACACGAAGTGGGAACTGATTCCGCGCGATCGAGATGTCATCAGACCTGAGACAGGTCGTCATCGTCATTTCGCCGGATCCGAGGTGCCACCGCTGCGAGGTGCACATGCTAAAGCTGCGAACGGAAGGTCAAAGGCAAAGGGGAAGGCAAAGGGTTTAAGATTTAGCGGCAGTAGGAATAGTTTTCAGAAGCACATGAAAAGTATTCTAGTGCTTCTGAAAACTATTCCTACTTCTTCTATATCCTAAACCCTTTGCCTTGCCTTTTACTGCTGCACGCGACCGGCAAGCATCTTTGAAACTTCCGAGTTTCAAAGATGCGTTTTGTATTTTGGGTGCACCCTAAAATTACAAAACAGCCGAGCGCTTCCCGTTTGTGCGGGATATTCACATTTATTCCATGGCATATTTCATATGAAATATACACATAAGCACGAAGGCATCGGCCACGCATCTTTGAAACTAACGAGTTTCAAAGATGCGTTTTTGGTCATTTGGGTGCGCATACCCAAATAACAAATCAGCCGAGCGCTTCCCGTTGGCGTGGGGTACCCAACGCTTGAATGTTGAATATTCATTATAATATGAGTTAGCATGCGAGGTTGCGAAGGCATCGGGACAGAATCTACGAAACTGTCCTATGCCTTTGCCTTTGGGTTTGGGTTCGAACGTACCCAAACCCAAAGATGCCAAACAGCCGAGGGCTTCCCGTGCGTCCTAGCGCACGAAACTTGGCACAAATACTGCCAAGATACATATCTTTAAGTTACCTGAAGCTCAAGGCTTCAAGTTACTTGTGCGCGAAACGCGCAATTTATTTCTAAGGCAGATGTTTTGGGTTTGGGTTCGAACGTGACACCCAAACCCAAAGATGCCAAACAGCCGAGGGCTTCCCGTGCGTCCTAGAGCACGAAACTTGGCACAAATACTGCCAAGGTACATATCTTTAAGTTACTTGAAGCTCAAGGCTTCAAGTTACTTGTGCGCGAAACGCGCAATTTATTTCTAAGGCAGATGTTTTGGGTTTGGGTTCGAACGTGACACCCAAACCCAAAGATGCCAAACAGCCGAGGGCTTCCCGTGCGTCCTAGAGCACGAAACTTGGCACAAATACTGCCAAGGTACATATCTTTAAGTTACCTGAAGCTCAAGGCTTCAAGTTACTTGTGCGCGAAACGCGCAATTTGTTTCTAAGGCAGATGTTTTGGGTTTGGGTTCGAACCCAAACTCAAAGATGCCAAACAGCCGAGGGCTTCCCGTGCGTCCTAGAGCACGAAGCTTGGCACAAATACTGCCAAGATACATATCTTTAAGTTACTTGAAGCTCAAGGCTTCAAGTTACTTGTGCGCGAAACGCGCAATTTATTTCTAAGGCAGATGTTTTGGGTTTGGGTTTGGGTTCGAACCCAAACGCAAAGATGCCAAACAGCCGAGGGCTTCCCGTGCGTCCTAGAGCACGAAGCTTGGCACAAATACTGCCAAGGGATATATCTTTAAGTTACCTGAAGCTCAAGGCTTCAAGTTACTTGTGCGCCCAACGCACAATTTATTTCTAAGGCAGATGTTTTGGGTTCGGGTTTGGGTTCGAACCCAAACCCAAAGATGCCAAGCAGCCGAGGGTTTCCCCTGCGTGTGCATGTGTGTTATTTCATATGAAATATTTCATGGAATAAATGTGAATATCCCGCACAAACGGGAAGCGCTCGGCTGTTTTGTAATTTTAGGGTGCACCCAAAATACAAAACGCATCTTTGAAACTCGGAAGTTTCAAAGATGCTTGCCGGTCGCGTGCAGCATTAAAAGGAAAGTCAAAGGGTTTAGGATATAGAAGAAGTAGGAATAGTTTTCAGAAGCACTAGAATACTTTTCATATGCTTCTGAAAACTATTCCTACTGCCGCTAAATCTTAAACCCTTTGCCTTCCCCTTTGCCTTTGACCTTCCGTTCGCAGTTTTACCATGTGCACCTCGGAGCGGTGGCACCTCGGATCCGGCGAAATGACGATGACGACCTGTCTCAGGTCTGATGATATCTCGATCGCGCGGAATCAGTTCCCACTTCGTGTCCAATAACGTTTACCCTTAATAAATGCGATGCAAACATTTAATGCATAAAACTTTGTGAAGACTTAATAAATGCAATGCAAACATTTAATGCATAAAACTTTGTGAAGACTTAATAAATGCGATGCAAACATTTAATGCATAAACAAATACTGAAATAAGTCCAATACCTTCATGTTAAACCCCGACAGTTTGTTCAACACGTTTAACGTAAGCTGCTGTTGGCACTTGTTAAAATCAATCACGTCATGACATCCCTCGGCTATTTGTAGCTCTTTGTGCTGGATTTTCATGGGTAGGAATTGTATGACGGCGCTGTTGGGCTCCCAGTGAGGGTCGTATATATCTGATGGGTGCAGGACGGAGGGTAGTGATTATCCAGTTTGTGCACCCGCTTGAACTCGCATCTGAAGGTGGTCCCATACAGCCTGTTGCACAAATCATTTTTTTTTAAAACATTGCATCGTATGCAATAGGCGCCTCACATGGACGAATTTCGGGGGAGATCTCGTACCTTCGCAGAAAACGCCCGGACCTCTGCGCTAATATCCGGCGTAGTTTTGGCTTCTTTGGTACGCGCCGCCGCCAACAAGGCGGTGTCATATTTATCTCAGAAGCAGACGAGGCTTGCATCATAAAAAGTAACTGCGAGGAACCTTCCTCGAAATCTCGGTTTGTGTGCCGAATGCCCAATGTGTTGTTTGGAACCATATTGCCGCGGATAATGGGGGAGCTGTAAAGGCTGCCCCATACAGCCTTTTATCAGAGAAGTACTCCTTGAACTGAGTTTCGCGGCCCTCACGGACAGTGATGAAGGTTGTTGAGTGCGATGTTTGCTCTGGTGTAATAGCGTGAAGGTAATTTAATATCATTCGCCGAGCTGCATATCACATATCAGCGTTAGTTAGTTTTTTTTCTAAAAGTTTACAGTTCTGACAATCGTGTACGATTGTCAGAAGTGTCCGCGGGGGAAGTGGGGAGGGTGCACGCCTACGGTTCTGACAATCGTGTACGATTGTCAGAAGTGTCCGCGGGGGAAGTGGGGAGGGTGCACGCATACGGTTTTGACAATCGTACACGATTGTCAGAACCGTAGGCGAAAATGAGGAGGGCATGCCTACGGTTGACAATCGTGTACGATTGTCGGGAGATCCTGAAGTGGGAGGGTGCACGCCTACGGTTCGACAATCGTGTACGATTGTCGAGTATCAGCGAGGAAGTGGGGAGGGTGCACACGCATGGTTTTGACAATCGTACACGATTGTTGGAACCATAGGCGAGGAAGTGGGAGGGTGCACGCCTACGGTCGAAAATCGTGTACGATTGTCAGAAGTGTCCGCGGGGGAAGTGGGGAGGGTGCACGCCTACGGTTCTGACAATCGTGTACGATCGTCAGAAGTGTCCGGGGAGGTAATGTCACACGGGACTTACCAGCACATTCCGCAAGAGTCCTTGGTGTATGCGAAGTTGAGTCTGCCTCTGTGCTTGCCTTGTTTACACTGTTTACACTTGGAACCGACTCTGTCCTTTTCCATTGCTTCAAAGCGGTCATATTCTTCATGATCTCATCGAACCGAGTAGCAAAATAGAGATCCGGCCGACGGATAACCATCCACCGAATCACCATTGTTTCCAAATCGGGTGTGCGACCTTGCCCTATCCAAATAGCACCCAACGAAAAACGATTTTAGGGTTAATGTGAAACGTGCTTCGATAAACATATTTGCACAAAGTGGGAATGATTCCTTACCTGAGAGCCACTTGTAATGTTTCTCTACCAGCTGAATTTTTTGTGGTAGATACGTATCGTTACCCAAGTCGCACTCTGCCCAATCCACCTCATCATTCACCATGAGGAAGGTGTCCGTATCATTCTCGAACACAGCCAATACCGATTCTTGCGCCTCATACCAGTCAGGGTACTTCGCCAAGCCCACTAGGTACGTGAACATTGTTTTGGCTTCCTCGATGACGTCGCGAATAAAGCCAAGCCGTTGACAAAAGTTCTTGAACTCAACCGGCGCCAGACACTTGCCTTTGCAAACGATCCCATACTTCGCGTAGTGCTTCTTTCGCTCAGTAGGATCCAGCAAACCCACTGCCTTCTTCGCCATATCCAAGGCGAAGAACATATATCGGACATCGAAGGGGAAATGTCCTAAAGCGTCGTATATGCTTTCAAGATTGCACAGGGGTTGCATCTCCGTGGCTTGGTTCTTCAAATTCAATGCTTCAACATGCCATTCGTGACCCAGGTCTGGATGCAGTAGCCTCAAACTCTGGCGTCTCCGTTCCAAACCATATACATGATTATTTTCATACATCCCAGATTGCACAAACGTGCCAGCTACCGGGGACTATCGGGCCTAGTGCAAGGAAAAAGAAGTGTGACAGTTTCACGGTTCTTCAGCCTCCGCGTTCTCTTTATCATCTTCATCCTCTAATGGCATGATTGCGTCGCGCAGTAAGAGTTTGGGTGTTCTATGCTGGGATGGCTCAAAGCTCTTAGACATGTCGCTGGCGATGACTCGTTTGAACAGACTATTGGTTAGCTCTCCGCGCATTATGCTATTTGAGATACGGAATCCGCGGAAGAAAGTCGTTTCTTATCTTGACGCTCTTTGCGGCTTTTCTTGAGAAGCTGCTTTCTTGGTGCTTGTCCGCGGATTACTCACGCTTTAGCTCTCCGCGCATTATGCTATTTGAGATACGGAATCCGCGGAAGAAAGTCTTTTCCTATCTTGACGCTCTTTGCGGCTTTTCTTGAGAAGCTGCTTTCTTGGTGCTTGTCCGCGGATTACTCACGCTTTAGCTCTCCGCGCATTGTGCTATTTGCGAAACTGAATCCGCGGAAGGAAGTCGTTTGTTTATCTTGACGCTCTTTGCGGCTTTTCTTGAGAAGCTACTTTCTTGGTGCTTGTCCGCGGATTACTCACTTAGCTCTCCGCGCATTGTGCTATTTGCGATCTTGAATCCGCGGAAGAAAGTCTTTTGTCTATTTTGACGCTCTTTGCTGCTTTCTTTGGCAAGCTGCTTTCTTTGTGCTTGTCCGCGGATTACTCACGCGTTACCTCTCCGCGCATGCATGGGCGGTACTGAATCCGCGGAAACCTTTCCTGACGCTATTTCAGCTCGGCCGTTCCAAGAAAAAAAGCATATGTCTATCACCTCTGCCTATTCTTCGGGCGATTCATCCGCGGATGAGTCGCCCTTCAGCTCGGCCTATTCTTCGGGGAACTCATCCGCGGATGAGTCGCCCTTCAGCTCGGTAATATCTTCGGGCGACTCTACAATATTTGCCGCATATTTAAGCTTCCAAAAATCTTCAGAAAATCGAAGCCCTTCAAGCTTTGGAGGCGGGATGGAAGGCGTTAAAGCACCCGCCGGTAGGATCAATGTAACACTTGTTGCTTTGAAGGCACCCTTTTATTTTAGCTTTTTTTGTTACGTTTCGGAAAGGGAGGGAAAAGGGGGGAAGGATCACAGGTGTACAAGACAATGCCGGGGTACATACATCGTGACGGAGGGGAACCGCAACAACGCGACTTTCACGAACACGCCAAAGTCGTTGGGACACCAGTACACGACGTTTGCACGGAAGCTGGAGGCTCCGAAGTTGGACTTCACGACCAGCATCCAAACCAGGGGGCAGGAATGTAAGGACATTGCATTTAATTATTTCCCGGTGAGTTGTTGGACTGGAAACATTTTGCGTGCCCTAAGTCACCAAGAGGTGAAGGCTTTTGAGAAGGCCTTGGAAAGCCACATGGCTGCGAGCTGGGAACGCACCTCTCCCTGCTGGGAAAAGGATGAGGAGTGGAGGAATGAACTCGTTGAGCACGAGGTAGACTGCCAGGCACGACCTTTCCGAGCCATTCAAATGCAGGATACCTTCAAGCACGATTGCGCCGTAGTCGGGTGCTTGAAGGGCGGCAAGCCCTGCGAAGAGCATGGCAAGACATTGGTGGTGGGACAAAAGAAGGCGGAGCTCGTGGAGCTGTTGGTGGAGCGGTACACAACCGACATCGACATGGTGGTGTTGGACCCGTTCATGGGAAGCACTACATTCTGTACGGGGGTCGAAAAGCCCGCTAAATAAGGGCGGAACTGAGCGGCGAAATTGATCGCGATGGCATGGGCCGCCGGATATAATATTTTCGACGGTCGATTATAGGCCGGAACTGAGCGGCGAAATTTTTAATAGCCTCCGATTGGTAGTAGCGATGACATGAACACAATCCTGATAAGAATGAATCGTCTCCGAAGTTGATGCAAGCAGGTTGCAGCGCGATTGCGGATTGGATATACAAATTTCAGACCTCGACACGTGATCACAAATATTCCCTCTGAAAAGTGAAGATACCGATATTAAACTTTATCATTTTAATTATAATTTCAGATGCAATGTGAGACGAGACCCACGAAAGCAATCAGTTCCAACTCTCACGAACTCTCTACACAGTCTTGAGTCTAAAACAATTGGACTATCGTACTACTTTTCCAGCACAGGCCTGAAACGCTCATTTCATGCCCGAATTGCTGGGAAGAAATTTTGTGACAGGGCTTATGGAGGCGCGGGCTCGCTTATCACTTCCTGAAGCTTTTTTTCTTTCTCTTCCGCTCGTTCCACGGCGCGGGTGTAATTTGCAATCCTACTTTCGGACAGCAATATCAAGCCGGCGTGGTTTTTCGCTGTTCTGACTCTTTAGCTTTGCCAGGCTTGCCTCCTCTCCCTCGAGCCTCTTTGACTGGCGACGTACGTTCTGCCTGGCTTCGTTCCCTCAGCTCAATCGGGTAGGACGCGGCTCCAGCAGTCCCCCTTAGGGGCTGGTCTGCTGTAGGCTTTTGCATCCCGCAAGTTTCCCAGACCTCGTCATCCCAGGTGGATGAAAACTCGTCAAAAAAGAGACGGCTCTGCGCTTGCATCACTGCTAGCGTCACGCTTTGCTTTTCGTGCTCATATTGCTGACCCTCTGTTTTCAGGAAGTCCACATCCTCGAGCTTCACCGCGAAAGGATTGCCAGGAGCACCGCCTTTGAAGGTATGGCCCACCCGAATCCAGCTTTTCTTGTGGTGATGCTCGACGGCCTCGTTCATATGCTTCCCTAGAGATCCAAGAGCAAGCATATACTCTCCTGTAAGCAAAAAAAAAGAAATGAGGCTGCAGTCTGTGAGGTTCCCCTCCAGCTTCGGTTTGACTCCGAACAGTCTCTAAGGTGCGCTTCAACCCTGTCAAATAATTAGCATAGCAGGGCTCGAGTGGGCACTCGCCGCCGTGCATAGCCAGCGTATGAACGTAGTAGGCCAGCCCATTGTCTGTGAAATTCGTCCGCACGAGGCGAAAGAAGGTTCGGCACATCTCCCCAAACTCAACTTGCTGGTCTTCTGAGGGCTTCAACAGCCTTGGAGAGAGCCACCTCCTTGCCATCTGACTTTTTGGAAAACATGCATCCGACGCTTCCAACGACAGGTGTCAGCTGCTTCTTGCTTCTCCGAACCAGTTCTAGCGCCCACTTCTTACGCACGTGTTCCTTACGCCTTTTACCAAGCAAGGCCCCCCTGCTTCGCTTCCGTCTCTTTCTGTGCCCTGTCTAGACTTTGTTTGAAGTCACGGCACAATAGTTGGACCTGTGAGTCCTTAGGATACCGAGAGCGCAAAGTCTTGACAAGTTGTCGAGATGTTGGCGGCTGTCGTGGTTGCTGGGTGGCCTGCATGTGGGAGGTCGCAAAACAGATTCAATGTGCTTTCGACACCGGCTCCTGGCTCCTCTCTTGAACTTGACAAGCAATAAATTAGGACTGCAGTCTGCGAGGGGCCACTGCCCCTCTAGCTTCAGTTAGATCCCGAACAGTCCCCAGGTGAGCGTCCTCTCTCTCTCTCTCTCTCTCTCTCTCTCAGACTCTGTCCCTTCGCCTTGTCTGGGTGGGGTCTTGTGGGCACATACCGTGCTTGCAGACTCCGTTTGCTTCGTGCTAGCATTGGCACAGCCCGCAGCACCAAGCACAGGAGCATTCTCAGAACTTGTAGGTGTTGAATCGGTGACAGGTACGGAGGAGGTGTTTTGCACAACAGGTGCAGGAGCTGAAGTTGGCTGAAGATGAGGCTCCCTTTGGTCGCAGTTAATAGCTGGCTGCTCATTTCCAGGTAAAGCAACGGCCCCGGGTTCGACATTCTCAGAGGCTACTGCCGGCAGTGGTCTTGGGATAGATGCATCGGTGACAAGGACTGAGGAGGTGTTTTGCACAACAGGTGCAGGAGCTGAAGTTGAGTGAAACTGCGGCCCCCGTTGCCTACAGGTTGCAGCGTCAGTTTGCTGCTCATTTTCAGGTATGCTAGGGGTCTTCGGACCCCCGGAGCTTTCCTTCAATTTTTGAGCCCGTTTGCGCAATGCCCGTTTTGAAACATTAGCTTCAAGTGGTCTTTCGTAAGGCTGGTTGGCAGGGCGCTGTTTTGCACGGTCTTCTCTGGCCTTTCTAATACTGGTGCCTGTGTATTTTTTTCCTGGTAGCATCGGTGGCTGCTGGCTGACACGCGCCTGGCTCAGTAAGGGCAACGAAGCTGCAGACAATGGCGCTGTCAATGATATGTCCTCTGTGGTCCCTGGTGCCCAGATGATTGTTGTCGGCGTCATAGACTTGCCGGGGAGAGCGCCGCACGCGCCACGCGCCTGATTCGGCGCGGAGCGGAGCAGCCTCCCCGCACCCTTTGTCCCTGGGTCCTCTGGACCTTGCGTGCACCCTATGCACCTTTCTACTGTACGCGCACCCTCGCCCATCACTCCCCACCCACGACTCGCAGCGCCGCTGCTCACCCTTTGGCCGCTGATTCGCAACCGCAGATGAAGCAGCATAAGGCACGCTGGCGGGGAGAACGCCGCACGCGCCACGCGCCCGCGCCTGATTCGGCGCGGAGCGAGCTCCTGCCCCTTTTGCCCCGGGTCCTATGGTCCTTGCGTGCACCCTATGCGCCTTTCTACTGTACGCGCACCCTCGCCCGTCCCTCCCCACCCACGACTCGCAGCGCCGCTGCGCACCCGTTGGCCGCTGATTCGCAACCGCGGATGAAGCAGCATAAGGCACAGCGGCGGGGAGAGCGCCGCACGCGCCACGCGCCTGATTCGGCGCGGAGCGGAGCAGCCTCCCCGCACCCTTTGTCCCTGGGTCCTCTGGCCCTTGCGTGCACACTATGCACCTCTCTACTGTACCCGCACCCTCGCCCATCCCTTTCCACCCACGACTCGCAGCGCCGCTGCTCACCCTTTGGCCGCTAATTCGCAACCGCAGATGAAGCAGCATAAGGCACAGCGGCGGGGAGAGCGCCGCACGCGCAACGCGCCACGCGCCTGATTCGGCGCGGAGCGGAGCGGCCTCCCCGCACCCTTTGCCCCTGGGTCCTCTGGACCTTGCGTGCACCCTATGCACCTTTCTACTGTACCCGCACCCTCGCCCATCCCTCACCACCCACGACTCGCAGCGCCGCTGCTCACCCGTTGGCCGCTGATTCGCAACCGCAGATGAAGCAGCATAAGGCACAGCGGCGGGGAGAGCGCCGCGCGCGCCACGCGCCTGATTCGGCGCGGAGCGGAGCAGCCTCCCCGCACCCTTTGCCCCTGGGTCCTATGGTCCTTGCGTGCACCCTATGCACCTTTCTACTGTACGCGCACCCTCGCCCAAATCCTTCCCACCCACCACTCGCAGCGCCGCTGCTCACCCTTTGGCCGCTGATTCGCAACCGCAGATGAAGCAGCATAAGGCACAGCGCCGGGGAGAGCGCCGCACGCGCCACGCGCCTGGTTCGGCGCGGAGCGGAGCAGCCTCCCCGCATCCTTTGCCCATGGGTCATATGGTCCTTGCGTGCACCCTATGCACATTTCTACTGTACGCGCACCCTCGCCCATCCCTCCCCACCCACGACTCGCAGCGCCACTGCTCACCCTTTTCCCGCCGATTCGCAACCGCAGATGAAGCAGCATATAGCACGGCGCCGGGGAGAGCGCCGCACGCGCCACGCGCCTGATTCGGCGCGGAGCGGAGCAGCCTCCCCGCACCCTTTGTCCCTGGGTCTTCTGGTTCTATATTATGCCTAAAGTGTTTGCTGCGCTTTCTGTCACCATTAAGCAGTCAAATAGAAGCCTCCGCCTCGATGTACCTAAGGGATGTACCTAAGGGATGTACCTAAGAAAACGCAAGTTTCGAAAATCAACAAAATCTGAAATTTGCATAAGTTTAGCCCATACCCAAACCACCCAAATGAGTCAAATGCCGCCAACCACATGTTTCATGTCCTAAAGGTGTGTGTTGGGGACAACATATAATTATCGGCCACAAGTCAGCTCGGTTGTTTTTCGCCATCCCACGGGCTGAAATGCACATGCAAAGTTAGGTACAAGGGGATGCACCTAAGCCCGGGTAGTGGACATTAAGAAGCGCCTCGGACCCCTTCGGGTGCTGGAAGTCTTTCACAGCGACCGGCAGATGGCCCTCCCCGCAAGCGATAGGGGCGCGCCGTCGGCCTATAGGTTGCAGACGCCTAAGCAGTGGAAAGTGCACGATGTGTTCACCGTGGACCGGCTTTCGCCGGTGGAGTCGAGTAGCCGCTTTGTCGAGAGAGCTAAGGAGATCCCCCCTCCTCCGTTGGACGTCAGTGGGCGCAAGGAAACCCACGTCGAGAGGGTGGAGCGTTCGCGTACGCGCCAGCGTCAGGGCAGGAGATGGACGGAGTACCTAGTCAAGTGGACAGGGATGCCCCGCAGTGAGAACGAGTGGAAGACTCGAGAGGATCTGGAGTGGGACGGAGCCGGCAGGCCCGGCGTTCCCAACCGGGCGTTGTTGGAGTTTGAGAGGATCGAGACTAAGAGAGTGGAGCGAGAGAAGCTTAGGGTCCGTAAGAGGCGCGACGAATCCGCAGGAGCAATGTGGGCCACACTTTCAGAGGAGCTCAAAGTAGACGGCGCAATGCCATGGGTGCCAGAGGAGAGGTTTGATGATGAAGTAGGAACTTTCGCGAGAGTATCCGTTCAGAATACCCTGCCGCCAGTCAACAGAGCTGCAGCACTTGAGGAGGAACCAGTCGGTTAGTCTAAAATTCTCGCATTGTTCAGTGGGACCGGGTCGGTCGAGAGGCAGGATACTAAGCAGTTTCCGAACAGCGAAGTAGTTGCCGTGGACATTCAGCCCAAGTGGGGCCCCACACATTGCGAGGATGTCATGCGATGGGACTACCGACAGTTCAGACCAGGACACTTCGACGTAGTCTGGGCTAGCCCACCTTATACAGAGTATAGCCAGGCGAAGACAGTAGGCATCCGAGATTTGCGCGCTGCGGACAGGCGAGTTCGTAGGACCCTGGAGATCATCCGGTACTTGAGGCCCGACGCATACTTCATTGAGAACCCGAAGGGAAGAGAGCCCCACGGTCTGCACTCGCGTCGATGCATGAACAATCTACCAGCTCCGCACCTCGTCACATACTGTAAATACGGGACCGCATACAGAAAGCCCACGCATATCTGGACCAACGTTCCGTTGCACACACCCCTGCGAGTGTGCGATGCCGACACGCCTTGCGAGTTTTTCCGGCAACACGGTAGGCACGAGAAGGTCGCGCAAGGAGGGCGCGCGATGAGAGCTGGAGGTGTGTTTGCGAAGGGCATGGGAGCTCGAGAGAATTTGTATGGGATCCCTTCAGCACTGTTAAAACAGCTTTTCCACAACCTGACCTTACATGAAGAGGTGCACGAGTTCCTGTCTGAACTGCTTGTCAGGGAAGATCCAAGCGAGATGAGCGGTTTAGTCCAGTCAGCTGTTGTTGAGAGCGACCTGCCCGAGTTTGAACCGGAACCGATAGCGTTAGCGGGAGTACGAGCCGAAGTGACGATCATACCCGAGGGCGGATGGGAATCTGACGCGAGTGGTCTTAGCGATTGAGAGCGTCGGAGAGTTTCGAGAAGAGCAGTGGCTCCAGCCTCGGCGAGACCAGGCAGCAGGTGAGAACCTGGGTAATCCATCCAACAGAGCAGTGGCTCTAGCCTCGGCACAGCCAGGCAACAGGTGGAAATCTGTATAATCCATTTGACTCCAGCCTCGGTATAACCAGGCGGCAGGTGAGAACCTGGATAATCCATCCAACCGAGCAGTGGCTCTAGCCTCGGTACAGCCAGGCAACATGTGGAAATCTGTATAATCCATTTCATGAGAGCATTGGCTCTGGACCTGGCACGACCGGGCGGCAGTTGGAGATCTGGGTAAAAGCTCTGCGCATTCCGAGGAGGCGGTAGGGGTTTAAAACCTTTCCTCCGGGCCGGCATCCCGAGAACTGTCAGGTAATTGGCAAACCTATTGTCATCACCTGTAAGTGTACCGTGTTGGAAGGTTTGAAACCTTGAGCGTGGTAATGGATGTGAGATCTCGAGCCTTGGGGAAGCCTGGTAGTGCAGATGGCAGACCGGTGAGAGGCCGACCCTTGTGCTTAAGAGGTTGATCTCCTTACTGCGGTGTGTCATGGGAAGTGTAATGTCATCCCAGACAACAGGCGGCTGAGACCTGTATAATCATCCTGAGCAACAGTAGAAGATCTGTATAAAAACTTTACCGGTCCGACGTGGTCAGCGTGGACGTGACCTTCCCTAAGGGGGGGGGGAGTTGTGCTAGGAGGCAAGCACAAGAGCAAGAAAAACGGCTAAGTACAAAAAGCAACTACAACTATAAGAGTACTCAGTATGAAGTACAGTAGGACCGATCAGAATGATGTTGATGTGAGGTGCCTAGTCTGTTGTACGGAGTACTCAGTACAGTTGAGTTATGGAGAGAGTTCATGAATGTATAAGAACTCTAAGTGTAACCAGTTTCGGAGATGAGAACTGAACTGAGATAAGTGTAACATAAAAAGTACGAAACCGTAACCGCTGTATATTTGTATCGAAAGCATACATTGAAAGCATACTTGAAGTGAATAGCGAAATCCTATTCCGGATAGTGGACCGCCGTAGTATCGAAATCATACCTCGTGCGGTCATTTAACCTCTTAGCCGGTAGCCGTTACGATATCGTAACAAACCACCCGCGGTCCTTTTGGTTTCGCATGCACGTGTGCTCACCAAAAAGGGTTAGACGAACTCTAGACATGATACAACCTAGGGTATGTGTGCATAATGAGCATGCATGCATCACTCCATGGCAGATTTGTATGGGATACACATACACTCTTATCATATTCATAACAATTTGAACCGACAATAATGCTTTTTATAGCCAATTTTGAAACGCAAATCGGCTCAAATCTGCATGATTTAGACAACTTTGACATTGATATGAAAGTGCATGACCATATATGTTCAGGGTATGCCACATTCAACCATCACATATCGATATATGGGTGCTAAGGGCTATACATCCTCGCTTATATGTGAAATACACGCAGACTAATCGCTTAAGTATGGAAAAAATTGCTTAAGTATGAAAAACATTGAAGAATCGCATGTTTTTTTCATGTTTTTTTCGTAAAAAGGCCACGTATATCGAGATGTAGGCACATTTAACTCAACATATGACTGACAAAAGTTTAAACATGGCCAAGGCCGATAGCATCGTACTAACGGCAACCGCTTAAGAGACCTTAGGCGACCAAGAATCGCTTTTGCGTAAAATCGATTGCTAAAATTTGGAGAAGTTTTGCTTGTATAATCGGTATATCTCACGATATATATGCCATAGATGTTCATACAATAGCTCAATTTGTAGTTGCGATAGGTGTCGAAAACATATATAATCACCGTGGCATGCTTATGTATGTGAGCACCACACCCGCTTCCCACACAAAACATGCATTTTTGGCCGGAAATAGCGTTACCGGCTAAGAGGTTAATAGTTAGAATAAGATAAGTCCGAAAGTGTAAAGAAGAAAAGAAGCAGGAGTGTAGCCTCCTACACCCCGTGACGAATAGCGTGCTAGGGTTCGCCAATGGGATGTATTCTAAGTGCCCAACATGCACAATTCCATAGGATACATGTTTAAGTCTCACATGGAGTCCACGGGAGAACGGAAGTCTAAAAGATATCGAAATTTCCCTCATTTTGCGTCCAAAATTTGGACAAAATATTAAATTGCATGCACCCTAATGGTTGGGAAAATCCGCAAAAATTCCTAGATATAGTTTGAAGTCATATCCATCCATCACTGTGTTTACTATTGGTAATATGTCGCATAGGCCGCATGATGTGGGCCACGCAAAGCTAAAATTTTGGTCATTTCGCCCCTACTTAAGAAATCCAGAGTTGAGCCCGTTGGTGCAAATCATGCATCGCGCAGCAAATGGGGCCGTGCTTAGCGGTTCACACCGCCATCCATGTATCATTATGCTACATGTCTTCAATCTAAGCCACTGGATGGCTCACCAAGAATTTCGAAATACGCTTGTGAAAAAAATATCAAAGACTTGAAGACTTTTGAGCAAACATGGAAATCTCGGAACGGCATAAAACGCTACCCATGTGACAATCCGCATACATTGGGAAGACAACACGTGGTCTGTCGACCAATGGGGCATAAGGTAACTCAGTTCGGGTACCAAGAATGATAATATATCATGGATATTATCGGTATTGAACAAGAGGGTATCGAAAAAAATCTACCGCGTCAGTACTTGTCACAGTACTGTTTTCGAAAACAGTACTCTGACAAGTACCACGGGGTAGTAGCCAAGGAAGGGCGAGACCGGTTTCCACCGACAACGGAGGTAAAGGTCGAGGCACGGGACGTGGGGGGAGATCAAATGGCCCCAACAGTCAAGCTGCAGTTGCTGAAGCAGGTGCAGGGAAAGGTCGAGGCAAAGGGAGAGGTGCCGACATGCGCGCTAATGCTGCCGCTGGCACGAAGCGTGTATACCCACCGTCCCTTCCTTCCTCCCCTGCCCAAGACAGTGTGAAGAGTATGGCCAAGAGCATTGCCATGAACAAAACTTGGCATAAGTATGCCTCGGTGATCATCGATGGCATGACGCAGTGGACCACCCGACTGCCACACTTTCGACGTATCCCTAAACATCTGGAGTCTAAGGACTTCCTTGACGTGCACAACATGGGGAGCATGATCGAGAACGTGGGCCGCTTCATGGATTTCAACTACGCCAACTTCAAGGACGATGCGAACTTCCTTGTCAACGTTTTGCACCGGGATATCCTCCGCATTCAAGAGCATCGACGCAACGGGGACGGGGGAAATTCATACCCGATGCCGGAAGTATTGTATGTACAGCTTGACAATGTGAGCACCAACAAGAGCAAGTTGATGTTGGCATACGCAGCTTGGCTGGTTCACACGGACGTCTTTCGCAAGGTGAAACTCAACTTTCTGTTGGTGGGACATACGCACGAGAACATTGACCAGATGTTTTCACGCTTCTCCGTGCGTCTACGACGCAAGCAAGCTTGGACGCTCGACGAGATGATAGAGGTCGCACAAGAATGCTTTACGGATGGTGTAACGTGCGAGCACACCGAGAAGATCTTCGACTTCAGCTCTTGGTTTGATGGCCACGTCTTCGATTGCCACAATATTTTGGCACAGCAGGCTTTCAAGTTCAAGAAGAACGAGCACGGCGAAGTGGGCATGCAGTACAAACAGTATTCCATTTCACCCAAATGGTTACCCGAGACTCCATTGCCAAAGCTTGTTTCTACACCCCCTGTCGCGGGGCCTGGATACATCAAACCGATTCCTTTTACCGAAGAAGGCATCGAAAAGCTTGAGCTACCTTACAGGCGTTGAAGGACATTTTGGGCACAAAGCTCACGGACGTGCACGAAAAGTTTTGGCGCGAGGATGTCATCGAGAAACAGCGCCACCTAACTGCTGGTGGAGAATGTCAAGCGCCCGCGATACCCTTCCAGCATCCCGAGAAAATCGCCATCGAGCGCAATGCCACCTTGGTTCGACTGATAGAGGCGCCCGCGTTGGCGATAGAAGCTGCCGGGGCTGCCGCCGTCCCCGCTATACCGGTGCCAGGGAACATATCAACCCCCTATGGCCGGTCTGTGGCCGTACGATGAGGGTTGTGGCCGAGGTTTGGCCGAGTGTGATTTTGCTTGTTGGCCGAGACGAATTATGTAAAATTTTGAAAATTAACCCGAAAATTTTCGGTTTTTATGATATTTTCATACTTAAAATTAAAATTTTGCGCCTGCGGCGGGCAATTTTAGATTTTGGCCGGGATGGCCGAAACTTGGCCGATGGAAATCTTGAGTGTTGGCCGTACGACATAAAAGTTTGATATGTTCCCTGACCGGTGCGCATCCAACGCCGAATTGATCGAGCGCCGATAGAAGTGTACAACGGTAAACGGAAACACCAAGGTCGAGCCCAAAAGCGAGCAGAGCAGTACGTGGACAACGCCCAGTGGGAGGTCACCTACGGCCAGATGACAGTCGGCAGCTTTGCAGTGGCTCTCGCGGTGGAATCTGAAAACGACAAGTTCGCTTTCCGCGTACAACTGAAGCGAAGCGAATGGTCGGATCCGTTGTACTTGGTGAAGGTGGAGGCGCGCTATCCGTCAACTCAACAGCTGCTATATCGCTATTTCCAACCCAAAAAGCACACCGACACCAAGAAGAAGCACCTCGGCAAGCAGCTTGCGAGTCACCCAGGAGCTTTCGCAGCGCCACCGGGGCACCGACCGTCTACCGAGACTTTCGATAAGAATGAAATAGTGCTGGCATGGAATGTGGATGCGAATGACCCCGAACGGAGTATACCGAACGAGCAATACGCGCAGATAGTCGTCGCTTTGCTTGCACAACAATCCAAACGCACGCGCAAGGACCTAGGTGACTTGAATGAATCGGATGATTCCGATGAAGACGAAGCTTTTGATAATTGCGTAGCGGTAGCGGTAGCACCTGAAGTGGACGCGTAAAGCAAGACGAAAAAAAACATGTAAATAATATGTGTATAACGTGTATATAGATTCTGAGTCAAAAGTTCTTTGTGTTTTCACTCCTCCTAGATTTCGAAAAAGTGCATTTGACCTCAATTTTGTACCATAAAAAGCATTAAATCTAATGCACAACCTGCACTTGCATGTTCTTGACTGTTAAAATGCGGCTTTTTAATCCTATCATGAGGTAAATAAGGCAATATCATTTTCACATGAGAATATCATTTTCATCGAATAGTGTGTTAGACTCGCAAAACTGGGCAGGCGGAAGCAGGTGATCCTAAACGTCCACGAGGTTCTCCCCCTACGACAGCGTCTCCCACATATTCCCCTCCTCAACGGAAGGCCAGGACATGTTCTGTCAACAATGGCCGCTGCCTATTTCAAGATTCGCCCGAGAAGAGTGATTGAGTCGGACTCGTATGACGACATGCCTTTACTTCAGCGAGCAGCAAGGTCCGTAACTGCTCCAGCAGTTTCTGTGAAGTCGAACTCATCAGACGAGGACGACATGACGTTGGCGCAACGTGCTGTGGCCCGGCCATTCCTCCCGGCAGACTACACCTTCGAAATGATAACTGCTGTTCCAAAAACCTTTGCTGTCACCGCTGCAGGTGAAAACGAGTGCTGGTTTACGGTTCCACTGGCACGTGGGAAGGTTTCACTTCCCATGCACTATGTTGAGGTCTTGGACGTGGATTTGGAGAAACGGCTGGTACACTGGCAGTTCTGGATTCTACGCGCTGCAAACCTTACACCGGCCTCCAAGCGCAAGCTGCGCACTTTCAAGAGCACGGACTTGCTGTTTATGGCAGACGCTTTTAGGCGCGGAGGAGTTCGGCACAGGGCGTGGCATCCCTTCAACCCTGCGGAAATGCCGACTTGCTGGGATGAGCGCATCTGTCCACCCAAGGGCGGTATGCCTACAGGTCCCGAAAAGGAAGAGCTTTTAAAGACTATTGCCGACAACCTGTTTTCTGAGTAGAATATGTTTTACAAGTTTGTTTTTCTCAACATGGCATCCTTCTTTTTACAGATCTTCCTACCATGTGTATACATACTGTTTCAATCCCAGCTCGCTAGAGCGGTTTCTTTGTATGATATAAGGAAAAACAAACTCGAAACGGTGACCACGCGCCGTGTAACTCTTCAGTATGTTGCTTAAGTTCACATGGACAATCCCAGCACTCAGGGTTTGAGGGGTTTGAGGGGTAAAATGGCCAAAACGGTCACCAAAATTATGCATCCAACTATTCATGTGTACAACTTGCGATTGTGGACTTGTAACCAAGTTAAACCCCATCAAAATAACGTAACAACTGTGCTTTAAACTCCTGCAATACAGTTTACCACCCAATTTCCAGGGTTATTTCCCATACGACTGGCCCCGTAATGCCATTTCCCCACCTTAGGGTGGTCGAGATTGAAAAAATCCAACTTTTTTCACGGAGTTCTTATTGTTATGCATCAAGCATATGTAGAGTATATATAAAACACATACTTGAAAAAGTTTTGGGGATTTTTCGTCGAGAACCACATTTTTGGCGATTTTTCTGAGTTCGCGTGGCAGAAAAACACACTAAATCGTCAAAAAAACATCAAATTGCTCAAAATTTGCACTCAAGAATGTTATTTTATGTTTAAGTGCATAAAATGTGTGTAAGTTCAACAAAAATAATGACCCCCAAAAAAGTGAGACTGGAATGAGACTGGGGCCAGTCTCATTTTTGCGATTCCATCGTTTACACTTCCTTCATTATTTATACAACGATGACTACATTTCCCCCATTATTTATATTTTCATTTATATTATGCCTACATTTCCCCTTATTTCTCCAATTAATTATTTTGACTACTGACCCCGAAGAAATGACTACACCTCCCTATATAACCCTCCGTAATGTCAACGGTGTCGCGCTGTACGGCGGTGCCCTCCACAGTCGTGGCGGAGTCAAAGTGTAGCATGGGAACGTGCTGCACATCTCCAGCACCACCGGCAGCCTGCTTGAGCTGCCGAAGAGAATTCCGCGCCTCCTGCACGCGCACGGCAAGTGCGGAGTGACGGACGGCATGGTCAGTACGCAGACCGGCGTACTGTGCCCGAAGGCCGATGTTAATGTCGTCAGCGAACGTGTCGCGCACAGAGCTTCGCGAAGGCGGCGTCGTCCTCAGCGTCGAACGCAGTCTCAAAGGCGGAAACGAGCATGTCGTTCTCGTCCGCGGCGGTCAAGTCGCACTCCTCGCAATCCATGTCGTCGGTGGGGCAATTCGCGGTGTCGTGGTAATGTCCAGGAGGGCAACGCTCCAACGCACGCACTGAGGGATGAAGGCGGAGGAGGCCACGTGGAACGAGATGTTGTGGGCGGAGTCCTTC
The DNA here is from genome assembly GCA_001247695.2 of Cymbomonas tetramitiformis. Classification (NCBI taxonomy): domain Eukaryota; kingdom Viridiplantae; phylum Chlorophyta; class Pyramimonadophyceae; order Pyramimonadales; family Pyramimonadaceae; genus Cymbomonas; species Cymbomonas tetramitiformis. The sequence continues at coordinate 50,742 of LGRX02002187.1, forward strand.
TTGTAGTGGTCTCGTCGCCAATTCCCGCGGTCGTTGATGGGCTTGGCGGCGAAGCGGTGCTTAAGCGGTCGTTCATACCGTCCTCCTCGACGTTGTCGCGTCCATGAAACTTGCCGTCGTTTCTCCTGTTCTGCTCATCCTGCCAACGTGAAGGCGGAAAAGAGACCCCCCGTTTACCGTCGGCCTGCTGGCGGCGGCGGTGCGATTCAGCGAATCCAGAGAGGGACTCGTCGCTCTTCTCGAAGAATTCCTTGAGGGCGACGAGAGTCAAAGTCGCGGACTCCAATTGCTTCTCGAATTCGCTGATAAGGCGTCGAACGTCGGGTCCACCAAAGTACAGCATAGTCGGAGAATGCGGAGTAGGCGTGGCAAACGTGCTTCACTCGTACACCATGTACACTCTCCCAAATCTCGAGAATGTGGGTGTAGATGTCTTCGAGGTCGACCTTGACCAACTCCACGTTGAGGCGAAGCGGCGTGAGGACCTTGTCGTAGAAGACGGTGTCGAGTGAGACCAGAAGCTGCTTCTTGGCCACCATGTCGTCGAGGGGTCCAGAAGCGGCGTTGCGGATAGCCGTGAGGCAGGCATCGAAGTCCTGAATTAACGGGTCGGGGTCGAGCTTGGACTCGAAGACGATGGCGCAACGCTCATCGTAGTTGGATGCAAAGCGGTCGGTGAACTCGAGGCAGTAGCCGTTTCGTGATCTCCAGCAGAGCGCGCTTCCCATCCCGCGGGGAAGCACGACCAGAAACGGCCACCCAACGTCGTGCGGCAGAATTAGGCTTTGTCAACGAAGTCAACGTCGTAAAGAGAATGGCGTTGTAGATTTCGTTTACCTCCTTGGTGGCATCGACCAAGTCGAAGAGGGCGTCGTTGGCGGAGTCTTTCTGCTCGAAGGCAGTCTTCAAAGACGTCACCAGAGACGTCCAACTCACATTGCGGTCGTTCTCGTCGCCCTTGAATGTAGCGTCCACTTTTGCTCCAAGGGCATCTCGAGAAACTCGCTTGATGAGATCGATGTCCCACGAAGAATTTTGAACCGCGATAGATCGCGTCCGTTCAGGGACCGTCAATGCCACAGCCGGTGAGGGAGGCGTAGGCTCGTAACGCGTGCCAACGTCTCGGGAAAAAATCGTGTCAAGGCGAATCCGATTGTGTGCCCCCATGGGAGGCGTAGCGTGAGAAGTTGCGCTCGTGATAAAAATCATATAGGTGGTAGCGTCGGGGGAAGGTGGCGATGGCGCGGAGTGAAGGAGGCTCGCGGAAATAAAATTGTGTAGAATGCAGTCGTTGCGGAAATAATTGTGAAGTCCCAAATAGAGAATCCGGAAGTCGAAGAACACGTTGCGCAAGAAGTCCGCGACAGAAATTGATCAAGTCTCAGTCGAACGGAAATCACGTGGACATCCAAAAAACCGCGTAGGGTACGCTGCAACGATAAACAAAATTACTCCGTAACGACGCGTGCACTCAACCGCGAGTCCTCATACCGAAACCATCAAATTGGGCCCCCAACGCCCCACCAAGCGGAGGCGTTTAGCCAATCATGCTACCAAAAGTAGTGGAAGGTGGCTGGCGCACCATAACCTGTTAGATATATAGTTGTGAATATATATTGAGTTACAGTCAGAATGCTTTCACTTTCGGTAAACAAACTAAGTCTCGGATAACATAACGAAAGCTCGGCTTACGCCGGAAACCCTAAACCTGTGACACCCGTACTGTACGGAGTACTAATACACAAAGTGACCCACGCGGTGTCACATCCAGCACACGCTTTGTCATGAGAAAACGTGCAAGTGAGTCCGCTTGGAGCTTGTCGAACTCAAGGAAATAATTACAGAAAACTAATTGCATTGCTGCACACCGGGTCAAGCGACATGCGATACGGCAATTGCTACTTGTGACCTTACTAACAACGATATGACATCACAACTCGTTTGTCTGTGCATGTTACATAACTCGCGATATCCTGCGAGAATGATGATATCGATGCATGCACGAGCGAGCGAGCCATTAACGCGATGGCATTACCACAAACTAATTTGGATGCTTGCGCATACGAAGGTGCGACCACGTGTATATTGCGGAGAGCTGATATCGGTCCGCCTTATATGTGCATATATCCCGTATGCAAAAGTTCGCCCGCACGTCATCATCGTACATTCAGCTTTGGGACGCTAGCTTGCGGGAAATCGTCAGAGTGTCGCACTAAAAACGTTGGCAGAGCTTGGTGACTTTAGCCGCGGCTTGCGCGCATGCAACCAAACGATCGATCGCCTTCGGCAGTATCAGGCGGTATGTCAATACTTTGCGTGCGTGTCGCACTGCGGCATTGATCTGCATGCGGCTTTGGGACGCTCGCTTGCGGAAAATCTTCAGAGCATCGCACTAAAAACGTTGGCAGAGCTTCGAGACTTTAGCCGCAGCTTGTGCGCATGCAACCGAACGATCGGCCGCCTTCGACAGCTGGCAGTATCTCAATATTTTGCGTATGTGTCGCACTGCGACATTGATCTACATGCGGCGATGGGACGCTCGCTTGCGGAAAATCGTCAGAGCATCGCACTGAAAACGTTGGCAGAGCTTGGTGACTTTAGTCGCAGCTTGCACGTATGCAACCAAGCGATCATTCGCCTTCGGCAGCAGGCGGCATGTCACTACTTTGCGTACGTGTCGCACTGCGGCATTGATTTGCATGCGGCTTTGGGACGCTAGCTTGCGGGAAATCTTCGGAGCATCGCACTAAAAACGACGGCAGAGCTTAGAGACTTTAACCGCAGCTTGCGCGCATGCAACCAAACGATCGGTCGCCTTCGGCAGCAGCAGGCGGTATGTCACTGCGGAGTTGCGTATGTGCCAGGAGGCACTGCGTGATTGACATAATTGAGTCATCGTGAGAGAATCGTGGGATTACACGGTGACAGTGAAACTGGGCTTGAGAATACGAGAAGAATGAGTGCCAGATGTCCGGGGTATGACAGTATGACAGTATGACAGCATGCGAATACAGTAGTATGACAGTGCCGTATGACAGTCATGGTGACACTTGGTCAGATCATCGGACTACGGTCGAATTCGTGTTCAGATTAAAGAGACGATGAAAATGCGTATCAGATGTCAGGGGGTTGACAATGTGACCCGATGGCGGTATGACAGTATGACAGTACTGTATGACCGTCACCGGGATAGTTCGTCAACGAGACATCAGAATAGAAGATGTTGCATCGAATCGGAACTGGAATGAATCGAGATATGATCGGGTCAGAACCGAAAGGTGCATCGTGATATGACATCGGGTAGTCGGGTCGGTGAACCCAGTTGCCTGAGTTGCAAAAATAAGTAGAGCACTTGAGAAGTGTACGGCCTTCAGAACTCAGATCGTAACGAACGTTAGCACCTAATTAATCTGGCCCTGTTCCAGTGATAATTATACTGCAAAAAGAATGTTGTACCTTTACATGTTCAAACAAAAACAACTTCTGAGTATATTAGTCTAGTGCCCCGGCACAGCGTACGCGTCGCACTGCGGCATTGATCTGCATGCGGCTTTGGGACGCTCGCTTGCGGAAAATCTTCAGAGCATCGCACTAAAAACGTTGGCAGAGCTTCCAGACTTTAGCCGCAGCTTGCGCGCATGCAACCAAACGATCGGTCGCCTTCGGCAGCTGGCAGTATCTCAATATTTTGCGTATGTGTCGCACTGCGGCATTGATCTACATGCGGCTTTGGGACGCTAGCTTGCGGAAAATCGTCAGAGCATCGCACTGAAAACGTTGGCAGAGCTTGGTGACTTTAGTCGCGGTTTGCACGTATGCAACCGAACGATCATTCGCCTTCGGCAGCAGGCGGCATGTCACTACTTTGCGTACGTGTCGCACTGCGGCATCGATCTGCATGCGGCTTTGGGACGCTAGCTTGCGGGAAATCGTCAGAGTGTCGCACTAAGAACGTTGGCAGAGCTTAGAGACTTTAGCCGCAGCTTGCGCGCATGCAACCAAACGATCGGTCGCCTTCGGCAGTAGCAGGCGGTATGTCAGTACGTAGTTGCGTACGCGTCACACTGCGGCATCGATCTGTATGCGGCTTTGGGACGCTCGCTTGCGGGAAACATTCAGAGTATCGCACTAAAATCGTTGGCAGAGCTTCGAGACTTTAGCCGCAGCTTACGCACATGCAACCGAACGATCGGTCGCCTTCGGCAGCTGGCAGTGTCTCAATATTTTGCGTATGTGTCGCACTGCGGCATTGATCCAAATGCGGCGATGGGACGCTCGCTTGCAGAAAATCGTCAGAGCATCGCACTGAAAACGTTGGCAGAGCTTGGTGACTTTAGTCGCAGCTTGCGCGTATGCAACCAAACGATCAGTCGCCTTCGGCAACAGCAGGCGGTATGTCACTACTTTGCGTACGTGTCGCACTGCGGCATCGATCTGCATGCGGCTTTGGGACGCTAGCTTGGGGGAAATCTTCATAGCATCGCACTAAGAACGTTGGCAGAGCTTAGAGACTTTAGCCGCAGCTTGCGCGCGTGCAACCAAACGATCGGTCGCCTTTGGCAGCAGCAGGCGGTATGTCAATACCTTCCGTACGCGTCGCACTGCGGCATCGATCTGCATGCGGCTTTGGGACGCTCGCTTGCGGGAAACATTCAGAGTATCGCACTAAAAACGTTGGCAGAGCTTCGAGACTTTAGCCGCAGCTTACGCGCATGCAACCAAACGATCGGTCGCCTTCGGCAGCTGGCAGTGTCTCAATATTTTGCATATGTGTCGCACTGCGGCATTGATCCAAATGCGGCGATGGGACGCTCGCTTGCGGAAAATCGTCAGAGCATCGCACTGGAAACGTTGGCAGAGCTTGGTGACTTTAGTCGCAGCTTGCACGTATGCAACCAAACGATCAGTCGCCTTCGGCAGCAGCAGGCGGTATGTCAATACGTTGCGTACGTTTCGCACTGCGGCATTGATCTGCATGCGGCTTTGGGACGCTAGCTTGCGGGAAATCTTCGGAGCATCGCACTAAAAACGTTGGCAGAGCTAAGAGACGTGAGCCGCAGCTTACACGCACGGAATGCAAACATTCGCTTTGCAAGCGCGCTCGTCACTGCCGAGTGAACTGTGGTTAATTAGCTGTGCAAGCCCGCAGCATAGGAATGTGTGATTTATTTGATCGCTGCGACGAGAATCGATACGCTATAATAGTATATGACTATATATTTACAGGGACAGGCGTTACCCCCCACACACACACACCCTGTCATTGTCCGATTTGGGTACGTTTCGTGCCATTACAACCCCCAGCATATCTGAGTCGTGGAACCCGTCATATGTACATATATAATTTCCTCATGAGATCGCGAACACGTGGATACATTTTCAATTTACGTTTCATAATATATCGCGGCCGTCGTGGCAATATCAAACACATGTATCCATCGTGAAAACGAAGAAAAAAACAGTGTTAAGCGACTTCCAGAGGAAACATTAGGGAAAAACTTGTTAACAGTGGTGCTTAACAGTGGTGGTTCCGATTCATGGAGATCCCCTAAAATACCCTATGTCACCTTAGAATGAATATCTTGAAGAGGAAAATCGTTGTTCATAAACGTTTTGGGGGGTTATAAGCGGTTCAAAGCTCTACAATTGGGGGAAATTTTGAGTATATTCCATGAAATTTCCTATATATAGTGATCCCTAAAAAAGGGGGTTCCAATTGACGGCCATCTACCTCTACACTTTAAAAACTGAACCAAAACCTCAGAAAGGCCCGTTGTAAGCTCTTGTAAATTGGAAAATATGGCCTTTAATGTTGTAAACGGTAAGCCCATTGCTAGAATACAAATCATTGTCACATAAGGTGGACAATTCCATATTTCTCTGCACGAGGGACAAAGTTTTTAACACTGCAGTACATATATCTATATCTAGTAACTGTAACTTGTGTGAGCACTGGTGAGCTGGAACCTTACATGCAACTTGCCCGTGTTGACACTTGTAGGAATACTCTTTGAATGGGCTTGTGCACACACCCGCAGAGATTCTCTGTGTCACACATTTGCAGTTATGAAGATCAGTGCAACTTGTCCTATTTCCTATTTTTGTTGCATATCCCTGTAGGTAAGCTCACATCGCTCCTGTTAGAATTTTAGACAGTGAATGGATCATAAGGCACGATCAGGGATGACGAGCGTCGGTTCTGAAAAGGCAATAATTTCCATCCGCCCTTGTTGACTGGCTCCTGGTGACTCAGACTCCAGTGCTTCTGGAGACGGCGATACGAACTCTGAAGAAGGCAATTTGTCCAACGCTGTGATCCTCGCATCTATGGACTCCAGTTGGCGGCTCATACTCAATAAAAATGTCTCACAGGCTTTGATTAACACCGTAAGATCGGTTGTCTTGAGGCTCTTTCTGATTCCCACCTGCGGCGAGGCAAGCACACCATGAGAAAGTCAGCACTGCACATACTCACGATGGCAACAAACCTAGCACAGGTCAACAGTGATACAGGAATCGGTAAGTAGGGTTACCGGCGAAAGCTCAACAGGATGAAGAGCGTCCGTTCTACTGTGCTTCTCCTCCTGCTCCGCATGCACATGATGATCGGCGTCGGAACGATGGTGCTCGGGCTCAACGATATCGGCGAGCACATTGTGTTCCACCATACCAGTCTCCACCAAATACTCGCCTAGTTCATCTGGACCGATATCATTTTCCGCGTCATTCGTTGCACAAAACTTCTCCATCAACACGGCGACCACGACGTTGACGAGCAGCAGATCGGCTATTAGAATATACGAAACGAAGAACATGGCAGCAAAGAAGCCGACATCGTAATGCTTGATACACGGCCTGGCAATATTTTCGGCCCAGCTATCTCCCGACATCACCTGCAGTGTCACACGACGTCAGATGAAAAGGCATACATAGCAGTAGGGGGAAGGCTAAGCGCACACGATAACATGACCTTGAGACAAGAAACAGTTCATCGATCGCAGTGGCAGCGAACAGAGTGCAGGAAGAGCGGAGACAGTGTTGGGCACCTGAAATTGCGTGAGCATTGCGTTTAGAAATGTGTTATAGTACGGGTAGTCACTGGCGAATTCGACGTCCCCGAAAAACTCGACGCCGAGAATGGAGTATATTGCAGAGACAATGATGAGGATTCCAAAAGCATTCAAGCAGCCCGGAATGGAGCTCTCGAGGGCAACTACAATGCGTCGAAGGGACTCCAATCGCTTGAAGAGTCGAAATACTCTAACCAAAGCAAACACACCGAAGCAAGATTATTGGTTGTTTTGCTCGAAAATTTCAACAGCTCCAAGCTGGCCAGGAACCAACGGAAAGCAATGTGAGCAGGTTAGGGCTATGTCACTGCTGCTGCCTTCGAGTTCGTTTATTGAACGGCTAGAAATATAACGAGGTTTTCCCTCGAGCAAAAACCTGCGCATATGTAGCGGTGGACAGGATTCCCTCTCACCTATCGCGAGATCGGGTCTAGGCCTTGCGCAGTATAACGGCCTCACCTGAAGGCCCGGAGCAGGCGCAATATGCTGATCCCAGGCAAGTCCTCCACAGCGAGCGAGACCAACGACACGGTCACGACAGTGAAGTCAAACCAGTTCCACGGACTGTGATAAAACTGGAAGAACCAGTTCCCATACATGTTAAACAGGAGCTCAATAGCAAATATCACGGTAAAGAACCACTCAAATCCACCGAAAATGCCGTAGTCATCCGTGTGTTTCCCAAGCTGAGAAGTCACCACAAGAACAAGGATAAGATCAGTCCAAAATAACGCCGCAAGCACGTGATCATAAGGCAAAACAATACGGCTGTGAGATTAAGGTGATAGGTGTGGAAGGATTAAACTTTATCGAGAGAAGAGGCAGCGTTTCAGTGGAACGTGTCAAGAGACAAGAAGCCGGTCACTGCAGGATAACCTGTCTTCCTTGGAGACAACAGGGTTGAGTGCACTTTCAGTTCGGTTGAGGGTTGAGGAATCCTCGGGTAAATAACGGGAGTGCCCTTCAAAAAAGTGACAGAATAGCATCAACGCATTCTTAGCGCTACCTACATTCAAGAGTAATGGAAACCTGGTCACCTGCTTCTCTGCGGCGGTCACAATAAAGTTCGCAAATATCAGGATTGCAAGTAATATCTGGCAGAGGTCGCTCTGATATAAATCTAAGGCCCACTTCTGGTGCGGTAGGGAATATGTCCGGCTTGCTTCATAACGTTCAAGAGCGCGTGCTCTTGCTTGCTTCAAGGATGTCTCTTCGACAAGCCTCTGCTTTAATACTTGGATGTCCAGATCGGATAGCGTTGGAGCAACCCGGCCACACGCGTGAAGTTTCGCACTCGCCAAATCTATTGTCGAATTCATCGCTTGCAAAACCGAATTAGCTGAAGCTGATATTGCGGGCGAGTCCTGCAAGTCCTGTAGCGACCTCGAAACGCTCTCCATGTTGAGTTTTCTGAACGAGTTCTGTGCTTACGAATCACTGGTCCGACACTGAATAACAAGTGCTAGTGGCTTCCTGTAGGCTTCCTGTATATAGACTGTTGTTTTCCGCCAGGAGGGTATTCCTGGAAGACAAGAATGCCTTGCAAGGTTTTCGGCAGTAAACGGCAAAGTGAGATAGTTCACGGTTGGTTGCCACACGTTGTGCAAGAAACCCTGAAACACGAGTGCACCCAAAGCACCACCACAGTGGCTAAGTTAACACGCTATCCACACCAGCTAGCTCTATCCTGCCATCTTGCTGACCATAAAATTGCTACCTTCGTGCAAGGGAAGCTCTATCTTCGCATTCGCAAACGATAATCACGGTGGTTACAGGTTGCAGAATCTCGTTCAAAAAAAGATGGCAGCGAAGACAGGAATATTTTGACAGGTCCAGCATGCAACTAAGTTTCCAAGTATGAATATAAAGCGTAATAAAAAGTCCAGTTTTCCATATCCTTTCGAGCGTTCGGAACGTAACACAGGTCCGAAGGTTCGGTTATGTGGACGATGCCCTCGAGCCGACGGACTCGACCTCACGCCGTAAACACGTCAGGGAGCTGCAGAATATCAATAACCTAAGTTAAATTTACTGAAGAGAACGCTTCCAAGCAATCTCTTATGTAACTTCTGGTTGGCGGAAACTCCGAGCGGGATTGTGTGAGCCTGAGTTGCGGTCTGGGATATGCATTTTGATGTAGAAATTTTACAATTTTTCTATGTAAACATTATTTTGGCACAACTAAGTATGTGTAAATACTGGGGTAATCGAGCCAGGGCGCGTCACGATAATGTGGGCACTCGAATGTGGCAGTCAAAAGAACACGTCAAAAGTGAAGGGCGTGTAAACGCACGAGACAAGCCAACTTACTCAAAAAAAGATTCGCAGCATAAAATTGCGACGTCGGACAGTTTCATGAACCCCGAAGCTCTACTCCAGGGTGTTGATGAGGACTGCGTGAAAGTTCTGCTCACTGACGTGTTTATCGTGAATGTTGTGCTACAAGGCGATACCCTCGTTCCCTGATGTCTCTTCCAACAAAATTATGAAGGAGTTATTTGAAGGATAATTCATATATTTCTAAGATATTGACAACAGGCTATGAATACTATCTGAATATGCAAGGCGAAGTGGACACGATCATATTCGGGTTTTCACTGGCAATTCTTCGGAACCTTTCCGCTTTCGCTTGGGCTTGCGTCGTTTCTGGTTGATTATACTTGTACTGTATCGTTTCTTCACATTTGAGTTCAGAGGGGCGGACGGGAGAGCGAGACGTTGTAGAGCACTTCGGGAACGTGTGTCGACGCGACGCGACGTTATCACGTTATCGTTAGCGTTGCGTTGCGTTGTCTCACGTCATCGTCAGGCTGAGTGTTGTGGACTCGCACTCGGGCCTTATGTACGCTTATTAGTGCTTACCCTTAACACTAACGGTTAGGCTTACCAGGGGGAATAGTAGATACGTAGTGTCTGCTATAGATACGTGGTGATACGTAGTATAGTATCTACGGGACATGGTAAACTTAGCAAGGCTTTCAAATAACTTCGAACGGAATGCAATACACCTCTGCTCCTTATGATTTGGAACCGGACCAAATTACCTTACCTTACTTACTTATACCTTACTTAATCAGCAGCAAAGCGCGAATCCCAACGGGCGACACAGACGAACTTCCGATCTCACGATCGTCAGACGCTAACGATGACAGTGCCACTGCAGTCGCGTACATTTATCGCGACGCCACCCTCGCGTTATGGCATGGCATGTTGGGAAACAAAAAGCGAAGCACTGTCGCGCACATGATCCTACGGTCAGATGGCCTAGTGGAGATCTCTTTTTGAGATCGATCCGCCTAGTACTAATAAAAACTTGAAGCGGTTCTTGGATAAACAACCTTGGAGTTTAATAAACTGGAAACGGCATACGGCCAACCCAATGTTGTTGCTTGATAACTTTAATAAGCCAACAGATAGTCTGATGCGCGGGACGGCCTCGCACCCAAAACGGTCTTCGGTACACTCACCACGTAATACAGATAACTTGAAATGGAATGCAACCAACTGGATAGGGACAACCAACAATTGTAAGCGGTTCAAGGATAAACAATCACAGGACTCGAGTAACCCGAAGCAGCATACGGCTAACTCAACACTTCGGTCAGATAACTTTAATATGCCTATAGATAACTTGAAGCGGTCCGTTTCCAATTTTAAGCGGTCTTCGGATAACTTGTTTTGGCCTCCGAACAATCCGCTAATGCGGAATGCGGTCAAGCGGTGCACAGATATACTAATACGGAGCCTGGAAATAATCTGGCGGTACACATCAAATTTAACACGGTGGACGGAAAATTTTAAAAAGCCTTTTTTCAAATTGACATGTACCGAAAATAAATCCAAGTGTTTTGTCTGAAAAACTACACAACAACCTGAGAACTTAATTACGTATATAGTAAGCCCAGCACGGTCCGAAATATATTTTAAATGGAAACAAAAATAGATAAAGACATAAGCGGCAGCATAATTATGACATATTACATAATGCGACACCTCTTGAGATGTGAGGAAAATATTATTAAAACACGAGCGGAACTGCAAACAACCACTTACGGGCCCACTATCATGCTTCTTCATTTAATGGCGGGACTCAGCAAAATGAAGTTGAACCCTAAACAATATTTTCCGGGACCTAGAGTCATAATACACCTAGCCCACAAGAGACCTAAGGCCTGCAAAAGGATAAGCGAGAGCGCCTTGAAATACATGATTCAAAACCCCAAAATGGCATGGCTTTGGGAGAGGACACGGACCCAAAATACAAAGAAATCTAAAATGAAGTCACCTCTAAGAATAATGAAACATAAAACCCACCGCAAGAAGGATAACGATACCAAACAACATAATATGCCTGAACCTGAGCAGATGTTAAGCGGTGGAGCAAGCACCGAAGATAAAGCAGTAGATGAAACTAAAATGGCCACGGAATCACTCCTTTCAGAAAAGGGGTGGCTAAATGCAACTCATGTTGGTGATGCAATGAAAATACGGGACCCGAGTACCATAGCCCCCATGGACCTTACAGACATGATGCTAAAGATGACAGTGGAGGACCAAAAACTCACACAACTCATTAATAGCAGACTCAAGAAATATGGCCACACACAAATAGGCGTGTGTGACAATATACATTGGCGTCTCATAATGATTCGCTTATCATCATCTGGGAAAATAGAAGCTTACATATATGATCCCTTTGGAGATAAAGCCGAAAGAGAAACCATTAATATGATTGAGATAGCACTCAAGACCTGGCTGAAAAATCTCATAGCCATTACAGAATATAAGGAATCCACAATTACCATTAGCAAGGATACATTTCAAACAGATACATACAACTGTGGCACATGGGTAGCAAAAACCGCCTTCAGATGGGCCCAATGGAACAGAGGTTCGCACCAGACCTCATTTTTCGAGTACCTAAAATCTGATTTATGTAGTGGGGAGTATGGCGACAAAACAATGCAAAAGGAAATACATAAATACCGATTAGAAATGAGGAAAGAAATAGGGCTGCTGGCCAAGAATACCCGCAACACACTGGAGCTCAAACACTTGGAGCCCGCTGGAAATGACGCTGCAATCAGCGGCCCAAATATGACTTCACCTTCCCACCATATCCTCACACGTAGAGGTGCCACACCTAAAAAGCAGATAGAAACTCTGATAGAAACTTTTAGACTGGAATGGAAGACACACACCACTAATGAAACAATTGTTTCAGAAGCCATCGAATCACATAGGAAATATCACCACACCCCGAACACGGATAACACCAACATTCAAATTCATCTTCTTGTGACCAATGACATATGGTCAACTGCAGTCCACATCATTCCAGAAAGAAAGATTATTTACTGTGATTTTGATATCTCTAACAATAAACACCAGAAAGACATTTTCACACTTCTCCCTCAAGACCTAAGTGTGCACCGCATAACCTTGAAACTTGGAGTGTCGCGATTATGAACAGCGCTGTGTCGTGGCGGGTGTCAGGGTGGCCAGGCTGCTGAGGTTACGGGTGTGAGGGTTGGCGGAGTTAGGGCGCGCGGGCTGTTACGGGGGAAAATTTTTGTATATATACATGTCTTCGTGCGGACACGTAGAAGGGAGCAGCAGCGGCGTTAGTGAGTGAAGCTAAAGCTGAGCTGCGGCACGCACACATACCGCAAACGCACGCACGCACGCATGAATTCAGGGTACACTTTTGCGCGCCTGTTCATTGTCGTGCGGTGAATTCAGAGGTGCTCCAGACTCCTTAGGTGCATATCGGGTCCCTGCACGACTGTCCGTTTCTTGCAAGAAAACACGGAAAGCGTTCACTTAGCACACGGCGTCTCGGGCTTACCTCAACTGCGCGGAGCTGCGGCCTTTAGTGTTGCGGATTCGCCTTCCGTTATGCGAGTGTGGATCTACGCCTAGCCGGTGTGGCCGCGCGAGCGGGGTTGCGAGTTCGGGGGCACTGAATTCAGGCTATGCGCTACGTGAGGAGCGCGTATCAGACAAACTGTCCCTGACTGATTCAAACAGGCGCTTAGTGCGTGGGGATTTGCAAAGTCGCTGTAAATTCAGCGAGGAAATATATATATATTCGATACAAACTTACGCAAGGCCAAGATGATTTTGAAAGGTTCAGAGTTATCTGCAGAATGTTTTGAAATCGTCTCTATTCTCTTTAAGAGCTCTTTTCCTACAGCTGCAGCTAGGCGTTTTGTGTCTTCTCGGTTCGCGATGTTTCGCCTTCTCCAATCAGCGATCTGCTTCCTCATTTGAACTGTCGCCAAATGCTACATCCCGTTGGTGACTCTTGAGATACTACATTCTGACGCTGGCTGCTGTTGTGACGTGGTGTCACATGTGGTGTGTCCATGTCGAGTTGCCGTGAACTTCCGCGCTTGGGGCGCGGCGCAGTGCTTCGCGTTTGTACTCGTTGGTGTTGCAGGTGCCAGCGGTGATCCGGTGCGGCGAGCCGGAGACTTCGCCCACGTGGCGCGGATGAGGCGCTGTGGTGCCTGTGATATTCCTTGATCTTCACGAGGCCGTGGATGGGCTCAGCCTGGCCCGGCGGATGTCGCGCCCCGCCCGGTGGACTGTCGCCCCGGTCGTGCGAGCGGGAGCAGTTCAGAGAGAAAGCATTTTGTAGAACAGGAAATGGGTCAGGGCGAATGTAATTCGAGTTTGGCGTTGTTGTCGTACGTGGTGACGTGGCTGTCGTGCTGCTGAATAACTGACTGGGGTGTTTTGGGTAGATGTAACGGCTGATACGCCATGGGTGGCGCCTGTGGCTGCTGTGCGAGGGTGCTGTTGTCGTGACGCGTCGTACTGTACCGCGTTGGCGTGTTTGGGGTATAACTAAGATGCGTGACAAGCGTCATCGGGCGAATAACTGATTATGAGGAAGGGGTCGTCTGGGGGGCGCCGTACTGATCGCGGGTTTCACGGAGTTTCGACTCGCGAAAGGGAATGGGCCTGTGAGGTTTGTTCCTGTAAGGGTAGCGGTCAGGAAGGCTTGCCCTCGGACGTAGGTACTGGCATCTGCTTTCCTGGTGGTTTGCTGAAGCAAGATTTACATCGGGCTGACGTGGATTGCTGGTGGTATCTGAGCGTGAAATCGGGGCGGTGGTGTGGCTGGTATAAATTATACGTCGCCCGGTATAAATGGCACACGGGCGCACTTGAACGACTGTCTGAGAGGTGGCAGGGAGGTGGCGAAGCTGAGAGCGCAAGGGGGGGGGAGGCCTTTGTCGGGGCTGCGAGGGGGTCCCCCCCCGACCCCAGGGTTGGGCGTGTCTATAGTTGTGACAGTTTCGTAAACGACCTGTTATACCATCAAACGAATTTTTTAGAATTAACATGTTAGGTGATATTATAGGAGCTCAAAACGTCGACTTAGAAAAATTGACATTGCCGGTACAGTTGTCTTACAAAGGTTGTGAAGTCATTACAGCTTTGACAAGTGGAGCTCCAGGTAATAGAATTGTGCAAATTCCCGCAGGAAAATTCATTTGTTTCTTCGATTTGACATTTACTTCATCAGATATAGCTACTGGTGGAAAGATTCTGGACATAACATTTGATACATCAAACTTACCAATCACAGCTCCAGAAATCACAGGTAGAAAATATATAGTTTCTGTTACTCGGCCGCAAACGGAATATAACGAAAGTGATTCCAGGCTTGACGTATTAAACCAATTTACGCATATAACTAAACCAGGTAACCAGTTTGCTTTACAATTAGTAGGTGACGCAGATATAGTAGGTATGAAAGCAATCTTTGTGAAATTCATAGAAATGCAGCAGTAGCGAAACAATCGAAGATAAGCAACACCGATGTGCCAAACGGGGCCTTACA